>CAUYSK010009713.1:0-64907 GCA_963575035.1 Avahi laniger
TTTGCTGGTGAGTACATGTGGTGCTTATTTTTCCATTCTTGGGATACTTCACTTAGTAGAATGGGTTCTAACTCTATCCAGGAAAATACAAGAGGTGCTATATCACCATTGTTTCTTATAGCTGAATAATACTCCATGGTATACATACATCACATTTTATTAATCCACTCATGTACTGATGGGCACTTGGTCCTTGGTCTTTTCTAAATACCATAAAAGAATCATGAAGATGCTATGCCCGAAACTGGTTTTGTATTTGACCTTCTTTTTATCTAGAGAATTCCCCAATTCAACTATCTATCTTATTCTAAGATAGTATAATTTTAAAATGATCATTCTTGCTAAGACAGTAATTTGGATATAAAATCTCTCCATGGAATATAAATATGCCAAAAACTTATTAGGAATAATAAGTGATTTCCCCAGCAGTTCAAAATGCAAGGGACTCATACCTGCAATTACTCTTGAGACTATCCAAGGTAGGTGGTCAAAGCAGTTATGTTTATATCCATTTTTGAAATACTTTCTTGTGGTTTTTTTTTAAAATTTCCTTCAATCTAATCTGTTTTGTACATCAAGAAACGTATATTCTGAATTTTCTGAGAATTATATGTTATGTGGTTAACTTTTTTAAAGGATTAGAACAAAATGAGGGTGTCTAATGTCTAAAATAAAAATTTTGAGTATAATTTAATTGGTTTTTTTTTTTTTTTTGGTGCTGTTGTTTTGTTTTGTATTGATTTGTTTTTAGTGGAGGAAATATTTTACAGAGCCTAAGAGTAATCCAGGTAGACAAAAGTCGTCACTGAGGGAGAGATGTAGGAAATTGGATTGAATCTAAACCAACCTAATAACCTCTCCTAGAATTGATTTTTAGAATAAATCACTGATGCCAAGCTATTAGTTTGTCATTTCCATAATTTTGATTCACCAAAGTACTAAGATTATATTTTCTGGTCATTTAGATAAAAAGGACTGACTGTTAATTTTAATTTTGATTATATTATCCAATCCAGATCCATAAATTGCAATGCGCTATTCAGAATCTCCATCGTTCCACATTTCTTCTCAAAAGATGGCCTGTGACTCAACGTATGATAGCAGATAGATACAGCTGATGTTCTTAACTTGGTTTTGGTTTTTACTGGGCCAATAGAAGGAATCATAATGAGAGTTCACACAAAATTCTAGTCTTCCAAAGCATAGTACCGATATAAGGATAGTTCTCAAATAGGAAAATATATGGATGTCTGAGTCGGCTTTGAGTAAGGATGGTACATAAGACATTAACTTTTATTTTCATACTGCAAGCCCAGAAGTTAGAGTTTGCCATCGAATGCAAGTGAGGATTTACACTCAGAGAAGGGTGGTATGGAGTGTGTATTGTCAGCTCCAATCTTCTCTCAGCTAGCATGACCTACAAGGCCACATGTCAAAGAGAAAGCGTTGAGAGAAGATAATCATGCAAAGGGTAAAGGAATAGTTGCAAGGTCTTATATAAAACATGCTATTTTCTAAACAGAACTAAAAACAGCTTTGTTCTGATGTGATAAGGTCTCTTCTGGATTCTGGAAATAGTAGTTTCTATTTGTTCTACAGAGAAAGAGATTCAATACATCATCTAACCCTATTAATTACATTACACTATTAAATTTTACATCTGTGTACTGGGAAAAGCATTTTATTATGTCCTGTTAATACCTTACAGACTCATTTCTCATGGTTTGAGGAGGCCCACCTTTTGGATTATGACACAGCAGAATTTGATAATGATGGAATATTGATGCATCATCGTAACAGCCAGGCCCCTCTTTAAATAAAAAAGTCTGCAAGGGAACAGAGCAGCTTGTCCCAGTTTTCCACAACAAAAAAAAACCTTTCAAATAGCTGTTATTCACACAGAGATGTATTTGAATAAAGGTCACAAAATCCAAAATTGCTATGCCACATTTGAGGCTGACTGGTAGGCTGAGTTTTATAAACCATTGTATAGTAGTGTAGAAGTCGAGGCTGTGGCATAGGCTCTGCCCACATGCTGGCTGCTGTGGGTCTTGCAATGCTTCTGAGAGAGGACTCAGCCTTGAGGGACGGTCAACTCTTCTTCCTTTAACCAGGGATGAAGGTACATGCTGGAGAGCATGCTTTTGGTCTTCCAGGTATCATAATCCTCATAATCACCCCGTGGGAAGGGAAGCTTCTGTTCTTTAAAAGGGGTCCCCTCCCAAGGACATGATATTGAGTGACTTGGAACCAGAGACCCCAGGTCTGCCTTTGTCTGTGTGCTCACATTCTCCCCACCCCACTGGGCTCATGGCGAGAGATGGCACGTCCCTCCCATCTCACTGCAGTAGGTGACTATTTTTTTGTAGATTTCTTTCCAGCACAGGCTTTTATTCCAAGCAACGAAGAGAAAGCTGACTGACCATGAGCTAAAACATTTCCACGGGTCTTCATTTGTAATGTTGTGATCCAGACATCTCATTTTCCTTTCTCAAAAATCACTTTCTGAGGATGGCTCAGAAAAAAAAGCATCAGAATCCCCACGTGGCTTTAGGTGTCACTCGAGATGAGAGTCTGCTGGTGCTGCCCCAAGACAGGTCAAGGCTATGCATTTCAGATGAAGTCTCTTCTTTTCTTTAAAGCGTATCTGTTGGGGAGCAACAGCCCAAGAAGCATCATCTTGAAACACACTCATTTGATTTTATTTCCACAGTGCCACCCCTTGCCTCATTCCGTGCCGTCACGATGCCCAGACACATGCAGTTTGGGTCATCCTGAGCATTATACACTTACTGTCAAGGAAAACATGCCTCAGAAAGAAAGAAGAAACTTCAATAAGAAATGAGAATTAATGTTGCCAAATTAAAATGATCTCTAACAGTGCGTATACTCTATTGTTTCAGAAGTAGCTAGAATAGAGAAATGAAATGTGTGTAGCTGTCATTTTAAATTAGGAAGTATTCTGGAAATGATTTTAAGTCAGTATATTTGGAGAGGGAATATTTAAAGCAGAAGATATTTAATTGTGAAATGTCAAATAAGGACACAAGGTTTCATTTCTTTATTTTCTACATTCTTCCAAGGCCACTTAAAAGATCAGAGTCTTCACTCAAATCTTCTGAGCCTCATTTCCTATAAACTATTCCACAGACAGCTGAGGGTCACAGAGGGCTTTTGGTCTGAAAGGTGATCTTCAGGAAGTGAAAAAGGACTCTTGGAATACTGAACCTTTAAAAAGATATTAACAAGCAGCCTGGTGGCCAGTTGTGAGTTTTCCCACTGAATTGCTGATACCACAGTGACGTCGTCTGTGCCTCTGGCCCCACCCAAAAAAATGATACTGATTTGGGTAGCAGAAAAGGCAACTTGCAAAAAATCAGCCAATTCCAACTGAATCTATGACCTGCATATGTCAGAACTGTAGGACTAGCAGAGACCTTGAAAGTTCTTCTAGTCTTTCTAGGTATTCAGAAGGAACTACATGTCTACTGGTACTTTACTTGGGATGGTCTTTTATTATTTTCTAAGTACAATTATGAAAACATTATCACCTCCTGGAGAGGTGGGAAAGGTGAGTATTATTGTTCTGCAAGGAGGAAAACTGAACTATCAAGACTAAACCATGGGCTTGCCCAAAGTGGCAGATAGGAACTAATTACCCAAGTCTCATAATTTTTCTTTTCTTCCCACAGTTGAGAAAACCAAGAACACAGTTCAGGCGTGAGTTCTAGTCACTTCTCTGTCACTGTCTAGCTGTGTCCCCTGAGTCAATCTCATCTGCAAAATGGGAACTATTCCTGCTCTACCTGCTCCACAAAGTAGTTGTGGGAAGCACACAAGATGCACAATTCTAACCTTGTTGGGCCATGCTCCAAAAGAAATGATGTGAAATCCTTATTACCACACTGATGGGAAAATTGAGACCAGATGGTAGGGGTGAGGGTAGGCAGAAACCAAAAGTCCTGGCTTATCTTCTAATTAGATATGTTACTTTTGTCAAATCAGTTAGCTTCTGGGTTTCTCTGTTTCCTCTACTACACTTAGAAGGTCGTATTAGAACATTCTGAATATTTTTTCCATTCCATCGGTGAGAGTTCTATCCCAGTTTTTTTTTCTATGCACCATGTTACCTCTGAGACTCTTCCTATACTTCCTGAAGATGAATGGCTGGAACATTCACGTGCTGTAAAAAGGCTAGGTATTGCCAAACCAGTGTAACACATTTGCAGTCCCACTGTGATTCTTTTCTTTTCGGGTTTTTTTTTTTTTTTAAGGATTGTTAGGAGCCCGTAGCAGCCTAATGGAATTAAAATCACCAGGCAAAGCATAATGAGGAGTAGGAGTCAAATTATTTTAGGAACTACTAAGACGTTGTCCCTGGCCCACTCAAGAGCTCACTAAGACTCATTAGTCTGCGTGGCACCCGACGGGGACAGCCCTCTCTGAAGTGTCCCCTCCTTCCCTGTGCTGCTCAGCTCCAGCCACAGCAGCAAATGTCAGCCCCTCTAAGAATCAGCCGCTTAATGAGGTGTGGAGAATAGGTGGAAAAGGCAAGTTGTCCAGGTAAAATGTAGGGCAGAGTTTAGGAAGGGAGAGTGGATGTTTTCCCATTAGCCTTCACCACACCAGGAGCAAGATTCTACAACAAAATTACAAAATCTACAACAAAATTACCTACTGCCATAAAGAATTAGGGAGAGTATCTTTTCTGGACTTAAAGAAAGAGAGTTACCTACCTAGAGGGGTCCTGCTCACTCAGGCTGCTTCCCCTGCCACAGGCACACAGGGAGGAGTGTTTCCCTGGAAATGATTCCCCCTCTGCACCCCTAAAAACACAGACACTGCATGTACACCCACTCACAAATACACACACACGTACGCACTTGACTCATTTTGCTCCAACCCTTTACAATTCACACAAGGCTTCCCTGTCTATTATCTTGGTCCGAGCATGACACAGGGAGGTGGGGCAGGTGCTGGACCATTTACAGGTAAGAAAAGTGATGCTCAGAAAATAAAGGCAATTTGCCCAACACCTCAAAGATAATGGAGAATTCAGTCCTCAAACCTAAGTCTCTTGAGAGCAAATCTAGTACTGTCCCATTCAGAGGGACTCTAACTTTTGTTCTTCTTCCAAATTGATCTAAAGGTCTTATTCAAGGCCTAAAGCATATAAAACTAAGCTCCTAGGTATACTGAAGGAAAAGAATTACATAGAAACAGGGCTGGGTGCGGTGGCTCATGCCTGTAATCCTAGCACTCTGCGAGGCCAACGCAGGAGGATCGCTTGAGCTCAGGAGTTCGAGACCAGCCTGAGCAAGAATGAGACCCTGTCTCTACTAAAAATAGTAAAAATTAGCCGGGCATGGTGGTGTGCGCCTGTAGTCCCAGCTACCTGGAAAGCTGAGGCAAGAGGATCGCTTGAGCCCAGGAATTTGAGGTTGCTGTGAGCTAGGCTGATACCACGACACTCTAGCCCAGGTGACAGAGTGAGACTCTGTCTCAAAAAAAAAAAAAAAAAGAATTACCTAGAAATAGAAATGGCCCCTGATCTCAAGAAGATAAGATGTTTATAAACAAATCAGCATATTATACTCAACCAAAAGCAAACTCACATGTGCAGTGATTTCCCAAAGTGCTAGAGGGAGGTCAGGAATTAAGCTGACAGGCTGGAGAAAACATGGGATTAGTTTTCTGGAGGAGGGAGGTTTAGAGCTAACTTTTTGGGTTCCAGTCTCAGAGCATCCACTTGGAGCATCTGTTAAAATTGCAGCAGATGGAGCACATCAGAAATGTATTTTCTTTTTTATTTTATCTCCAGTTCCTTAGAGAAACCTGGCACCTAGGGTACTATGAAGAGAAAAGATAAGTTCATTTCTATATCATCCTTGGTAATAGAAAGACATAAACATTACTTACCCCTGGAGGAGTTATTTCATTCTTTTTCTTCCCTGGTGTGTTTTGTAATTAAGCTGTACTAAAATAAAAACTAAAAATGAGACTTAAATGTGATATTTTCTGAAGAATGCACTGAGTTGCTTTTTTTTTTTTTTTTTGCAGTCTCAGTGGACGCCTGATCCCCTGCTGCCTTGTTTGAAAACCAAGAAGTTGTGCTGATTTAACAGCTTGCAATTTCTGCTAACACTATCATGAGAAAAAATTCCGGTTCTGTCCTTTCTAACCTGCATGCGAACCTTTGACTTTTAACTTACTTGTTCACTCCTTCGCCCTCCGTAAAGATGTCCGAATCTGACCCTTCATCTGGATTTTCTGGAAGTGTGGAGAATGGAACTTTTCTCGAGCTGTTTCCCACATCCCTGTCCACGTCGGTGGACCCGTCCTCAGGCCACCTGTCAAATGTCTACATCTATGTGTCCATATTCCTGAGCCTCTTAGCATTTCTGCTTCTGCTTTTAATCATTGCCCTCCAGAGGCTCAAAAATATCATCTCCTCCAGTTCCTCCTACCCGGAGTATCCAAGCGACGCGGGAAGTTCTTTCACCAATTTGGAAGTCTGCAGTATTTCCTCTCAAAGGTCCACTTTTTCAAACCTTTCATCGTGAAGAAAATGGCAGATTCCTTGAATGTGGCTGCAGCTCAGGCTTTTCCTTACAGAAGTGTCACATGAAGCATCACCTCCTGAAGGAAATGACCCTTCTGGTGTAGACCTGCTTTCCCTTCATTTCTGATTTCTTTTCATTTCATGATGCTTTTCATTTGGGAGTGGAGAAGTTGATGCTAACAGAAATGTGTGCAAACTTCAAGGGGCAGAATTGCACATAAACTGCTTGCCAAATCTGGAGAGGGCTTCATCTTCGGGTGGAGCAGTTCATTCCACTTTGTTGGATGCCTTGGGCTCACCCGAGGCAGGTGGATGCTGGATGTGGACTCTTGCATTTCATTTCTCTTAGGAAACCGTGAAACCAACAGCCTGCAGAAACTGTCAAAATTAAGTCTGAACTATTTAGAAGACATTCTCCATTTTTAAAAGATAAAGTGGAGACACCAAATTAAAAAAAGAAAAGAGAGAGTCAATTTAGATTTAATGTGTAACATTTCTAAAGCTGAGGGTAAAACTATGCTAAGTATTTTCTTTCATTTTTATTTAACAAATGAAAATCACATTTATTGATGAATGTAAGTCACTCGGAAACGTTTTGGAAGAGTTTAACTTTTAATAGCAAGACAAATATGTGTTATGATGCAGTTTGTAATGTATTTCTGCCTCCCAGAGTTATTTTTTTTTCTATTTATGTTGTAGTCATAATGCCCCAAGATTGTGGAATTCTTTGTGGCAATTGCTGTTACTGTTACTAAGAGAAGCACCAGAAAAGACACCAACAAGTTTTTGTTCTACATGCGCAATTTCCGTCAGCAGGAATTAAGCATATGAAAAATATGCATTAGTTGTACTTTATACAGTAACAGCTCCTAGCAGTCGTGTACGTTCCTGTATTCAGTTTCATAGTCTTTTTAGTGCAGAATTATATTGAGCCCCCAAGATGTCTGACATTTTTTCACTCACATTAGCTTGCAAAACTTAAGAGACGAAATTGCAAATACACGTTATTGTATATTCCGTGATTGTTACAAGTCTCTGATAATTAGTTGTTGTGTGTTAATGTAATATTCTGCAGTAAGATTCCAGGATGCGGGTTTGTATTGAAAATTGTAATAGCTGGGAGCTTTAGCGATCTTGGGAGATGCCACGCTGTGGTCGGCCAGGCACATCTGAACTTGGCGGGGAGGTGCGGGATTATCCGTGAAGGAAGGCACACATGTGAGCACAGACATGGAATCTGGAGGAAACCAAGTTGCCCCGAAAAACAAAACAAAGCAAACAAACTACAGCGTCTTAAGAGCAAGAATTTTAATTTAATTTGAAAAATAAATGGCCCACAGCGTAAACACTTGGCCTGCGGGAGGCCGCTGCATCAACATGCCATAGTCTTCCCATGACAACCGAATCATTCCTTGTTCAAAACGCTTAATAATCTTGAGTACTGGAGCCGCCACACGCCCTCTGGTCGGACTGTGCAGTCAGCACTCTCCAGGAACTCGAATGTGAAAAAAGGATCCACTGTTTTTATAGGATCTATCTTTGTGGTTCTAAAATGTCGAGAGAGTTGAGGGCTGGGAATGAAGGCTTCTTCTTCTTCTTCTTTTAATCCATAAGCCTCACTTAAATCAGACCACATTTAACTATTTATATATCAAAAATGTCCCCAAACACCATAAGACTAGCACAGAGTTGCTGCCCTAAAATGTATAATTAGTGAAAAATTTGTCTCTGCTACCATTTAAAGCACGGCAGTGGGTTGGGTGTTATTGTGTAGTATAAAAACTGGACTAGAGAAACTGCTATTTTAGAACACTATTAGCATTCTCCGAGTATATGTATGTACGTGTGTGTGTGTGTGCGCATATATATACATACTCCCAATTAAAAGTTGTGCGAAAGCCACACAGGATTCCAGAGACATTTATATCATCACTTTTGCTCTTTGATTAATCCTGTGCTATTTTGGTTAATGAGAGAAAAAAGGACATGGGTGAAGTGGTTTTAAAAAGTAAAAGAACAAATTTGCCACGAAACAAGACAATCTGCTTGTGATCTGTCCTAAGGGGTAGTCTCATATCCTTTCTTTCTAGAAACAATAGAAAGACTTCTGACAGCAAGACTACTTTAAAAATCAAATCAAATCAAACCCGCAAGCACACTCCCGCCCCTCCCCTGCCGCTGTGGTTCTTACTCTCAGCGTTAAGTAGAGTAATTAGAAGCAACATTCAAAGATGTAAAATAGGGTTTGTCATTACAAGCTTGCCAAGGTAACAGATTGTACAACTTGAGATGAATTTGTGTTGTTTGAGAAGTTCAGAAAGGTTGGGAGATGGGTTTATAAATAAAGCGGGGGAGCCCATTGAAAGCCGGGTTCTGCTCTGATTTTTTTCAGTGGGGCAATCCACAGTCTCCTCTCCCAGAGAAGAAGCTTTTCCTAGTAACTTTAAGCGTATACACACACATAACACACATACACATATATGCACAGAATAGAGAGATACATATTTACATATGTAGAGATATAAATATATCCCTCCTTTTTGCATGTCCTCTCTGAAGCAGGGTCAGTAAGTGCAGTCTCTCCCCAGCCCTGCAAGGGGCTCCCCAGTGAGTCCCACATTTCCCATCATGATACGAAGAATCACCGGGGTGCCTGGAAAATACAGAGGTTCCCAGGCCACACCCAGATCTTCAAGAGTGAAGCCATGCAGTGGGTATTTTCAACGAGGACTCGGGTGATATTTACCATCAGCGTGACCCACTGTGGCACAGGAAGGGTCATGTATGTTGCTCACGTGTCTTTGTGGAGAACAGGGGGTCTAACCTCTCAGCCACCACCCATGCAACTACGGTTTCTCCAAGCTGAGCACCTCACCGCCACCCCAGCCCAGAGCCCTCCCCGGGACCTACTCTTCTGCTCCAGCCTGAACCCGGGCCACCCTCCTCCTCCACAGAATGCTGCTCCTACCATAATGGCCTCCAGAGAACAGCGATGTGAGGAAGGTCACATTACTTTCTTGTCCTGTCTCTTAATTCCCCACAACTCCACTTTCACAAGATCTCATGCATGTAACAGACCAGGTTAGAGGACTGGGGATAACTGACAGGACGTACAAGACGAGAGAAAATATTTCACATTATGCACTAAGTGAGACTCTTCCCACAGTCCAAAGGAAACAACAGCACAACCAGGCAAGCAAATATTCTCAGGGAGAAGCGCCGGTTTCTAGACTTGCTACCTGGTGTTAAAGTCTTCCTTCCCCCTCCGAGAGAACCTCCCACTTCAAACCGATGCTAGGGCCACTCTCCTCCCATTCCTCCCCGTTAGAAAGTCCCCTGGGATCTGTCCCCATTGGTCTAACACACAGCCCTTAAGCCTTCAGGGAGCCTGAGTTATTCAGGAGAGAATAATCCCAGGCCGCGTGTGGAGGGGTGAGTGTGGGCGGGGTGTGGGCGGAGGACTGCTGCGGAGGTGCCCACGCGAAGCTCTGGGCTTCCCAGGACCAGCTCTCTTCAGCCTGTCTCCGTCAGTGAGAGGTCAGTTGTGCTGCTGTGTTTCCTTGTTATCCGGTGGGCTGCTCTTATAATCAAAAATGTGTCTGTGTGTGCACTTACACACAGACATATATACACAGAAACTCCCAGGCACCCTCCACACACACACACACACACACACACACACACACACATACACACACACTCGTACTAAGAGCAAACAATACTTTTCAATGTTCAAAGACAACGCCTCAATTGTCAAATTCCACTTATCCCAATTTCAGCCTGCTTTAGTGGCAAGCAGAGCACACGAACTCCCCCTCATTCATCCATCAAAACCACGCCTGGACATCTACCACTTTGTAAAACGCACTTCCTATTAATACTGCTTTTTATTGCAACAGAGCCCACTCACCTCTGTCGTCACTTCTGACTATCCAGAGACTTCATCAAACTGTTGCAAGTATATTTCTTTATCTTGGATTGGATCCATTCTGAGGCAGCGCCTTTGCCACCCTAAACACTGTAAGGAGACATTATTATCAACGGGCATTTATTAAATAAATGAACACAACCTTTGGCACTAGATAGAGCAAACAGACATAGTTCCTGCCCTCGTGAAGCTTATCATCTGGTGAGGAAGATACCTACCTAAACAAATGAATAAACAGTTCCCATAATTGCAATTGCAATTAATGCTATTAAGAGAATAAAATTGTGAAATGATAGACAATAAGGGAAACACACTAAAGATATGGTGGCCAGGGAGGGCCTTTCTGATGAGATCACACATACATATTTGAAGAATGTTGGGAAGAATATTCTCTGCAAAGGGGATAGCGTATACAAAGGGCCTGTGGCAGGAAAGAGCTTGGCACATATGAGCAGAAAAGTCAGGGTGCTGGGGTGCCGAGAGTGAGGTTGGGGAGGTGGGCAGGGCGAGTTATGTAGGGTTGGTAGGTTAGAATAGGAGCTTGGCTTTTATTCTGAGTGCAACATGAATCCATTGAAGGATTTTGAGCAGGGAAGTTACATAATTGAATTAATGTTCAAGAAAGATGACTGTAGATGCTTTGTAGAAAATAAACCAGAGATGGACAAAAAGTCCTATTCAGATCCACCCTGGTTGGGGTATAGGAGTGGGTGGAGAGTTATCTCCCAGCTACAAATATCTGTTCATCTTTTAGCCATGGAAACGGTCTTAGCTAAGAGTGAATGTTACTGCACACCCCTCTCCCTCCTCCACTGGTTTCTAACACACACTCATCTCCCACTTTCCCACTCTCTCTCACACGCACACGCACACGCACACGCACGTACACTTTCTCAGATTCTCCACCTCTCCTCACCTAACTTGTCCCCGTTCTGCTCTTGTTTAAAGTCTTCAAATCATTTTCAGCCCGTGTAACCATTACTCTAGCGTTTTTAACATGATGGGCAACTAATGTTGCAATGAAACCCTAATCCTGCAGGAAAGATAAAGCATTGAAAATTTCTGCTCCTTTGAAAATTCCATTCTCCATAGAGCTATTATTCTCTGTGTGCTGTGTGGCTCATTCCTGTGATTCCAGCCTCTTGTGCATAGTTACATTTTTGGATAGTTTCTCCCTGGTTTTCTGCCTGCCTGTTTAACTAATGCTACATGCCATAGAAGACAGGATTTGGATTCAGACAGATTTTTGTTCAAATCTCGAAGCTCTAAATATTACCTCTATGACCTTAGGCAACTTCTCTGAGACTCCAGATCTTGGTAACGTGGTGAAATAAGAACCTCTTTGCCATGTTGTGAGGATTAAGCAAGAAATCGTATGTAAACTGTCTAACTCACATACATGGTGAGCAATATTATATATGCAAATGTCAAGCAGACATCATTTAGGACTTTGGATCTCAGAAGATTCAAATTTTCCCCTTATTTCCTTCTACCACCTGCTTTCTCTGCCTTCATCTTCTTGCTTTTGCCACCCCCCATCCAGGTCTCCCATGGCCTCAGCGAGTACACCCAGGGGGAGAGCTCGTTGCAGCTGCATCCCCCAACAGCTCTCTCTACTTATTTCAGCCTGTCCCCTTTCCAAGGATCGGAGGTGTTGGGGACAGAGTCATGGGGTGTAATGCAAGTAATAACAGTGGAGAAACAGATCGAGAATGAGGACTGTGGCGAGCTCCCCATGGTTTGTGAAGACAATGCGTGTGCTGGAGGGATTTGGGGTTACAGTCAAGCTTGAAATGGTCCTGGGAAAGTCAGCTTTGGGATGAGACAATGCCTGGAGCAGTCAAGATTAGCCGAAATTAGATTAGCCGAAATTATCCAGAGTTGGCCCAGTTAATCAGCCCCTCTGTCCTCTATTCCAGTTCAGCTGTGCGACATATCATTGATCTCCATTGTCCTCATTTCCTCGTGTCTAGAGCAGGCTTCAGACTGCTAATCCCTAGAATTCAAGAATGTAAACTTCATGAAGGGTTTTTGCATATTGCTCCTCATGGATTCCAAATTTCAAAAAAAAGTTCTTTTGTCATAAAATTCACTCAACCTCAAAGCTGTAGTAACACTGATGACTAAGAAGCTAATTCAAGACCTCTCAGTACCCAAGACTTATCATGTTTTGCTCCATATACATAAATGCCAGTCTATAGGGAATTCTGGTTAATAAGATGCCAGATAAGCTCACTATATTACCAGTTATAATAATAGTAAAAGTGCCTAAACATGCTTACTACTAGTAGTAGAAACAAACTGGTTTAACTCAAGATGATAATTCAAGCAGGAATGATAACAATGATAGATAATATTAATTGCTAGCACCTATATAGTCATTACTGAGTGTGAGGTACTCTCTTAAGCACTTTATCTATTCACTGATAGCATCCCTTGAGGTAGATACTATTATTATTCCCATTTTACAGATGAGGAAATTGAGGAAGGTCATAAAGCTAATGAATGGTAGAATCATGGCTCCTACCCAACAAATCAAGCTCTAAGTTCTGCAACTTATCTATTAATGCGAGGTTTTACTCCTCTCCTTCATTTCATTCAAAAGTTGTCATTTTTTAATAGATACATTTGGGGGAATATTTATTCACAAAGGTACGTTGAGAAATAAATACATAACCAAACATTAAACCTTATAATAGAGCCCGGTATAAACACATACTGGCTGAAAGTGGAGAAAGGAAGCAGTAGACTACTGTTTTCTTATCTAAATACGACACAAGTACCTCACAGCCTCCCTACTCATTGACGTACCCAAGGCCACAGCTATGCAATACTGAGCAAAGGCCCTGCTTCTGGAGTGTGGGTACAAAGATGGCTCAGCTCCATGCAGCCTGGGAGCAGGGGACACATACATACAAAATGCACCCAGGAGCCCCTTCTTGGGGCAGGTTCATTTCTGATGAAGTGGCATTCATCCTTTTAGCAAATATTTATTGAGTACCTGCTATGTGCTAGGCATTATTCTCTGTTCTTGGGACTAAACAGTGAGCAAAACAGACAAACATCCTCCAAGAAGTTTAAATTCTAGTGAAGGAAACAGACAATAACAAATAAGTAAGTAGAATATATAGTATGTTGGATAATTATAGATGCATAAGAGAAAAAAACAAAGCAAAGTAAGGAGATAGAAAGAGTTGAATATATTTGAAACCTTTCAGAGAAGACATTGTTTGAGTTGCAAAAAGCATCTTTTTGCTCCTATCGCCATGAAATTACAACCCAAAGGATGAGCTTCTGAAGATTACAGTGTGAAAATGGTTGTTGGATCTCCACCATTTCAATCATGTTTCAACGTAAAACACAAAACTTATAAAACAAACAACATAGAACAAGTCAGTCAGCTTTCATAAATTTACCTGAAAAAGAGAATAGAAAAAAAAAGAAAAAGATCCTTCATACATTGAATTGACATCTCATTTCTCTGTCTTCCATCAAAGGCTTTGATGATTCTTTTTTTCACCTAATTGAAATGAATGCATACCAACTCAGCCTCAGCTACGTGGCTAGAAGCAGGAATAACTAACTGCTAGAAGAATTTACTAGTTGTAAAACTGGCCCTAGTGGAATTAAGTATAAGGTCAGCAGACACAGAGAAAGAAGTCTGTTCCCAAATTGAGGATGCTTGAGCCTGCCATTGGCCAGTGGATGGGTACATAGGAAGGCGTTCCAGTAGCAGCAGTAAATTCAAAGGCGTGAGGTACATGCAAGGAATTCCTGAGCATTCCACATTCTCAGCACATGATGTAGAGGCAGGGAAACAGACCAGCATAGAACCACCTTCAAAGTACCTCAGCCTTCCACTCCTGGTGAAGCATCTTAATTCCCAGTGTCCTGGTGTCTGAACAGCATCTCGAAGCTTGTAGCTAGATACCATATGCAGCACTTTCACAGGGTGAGGAGGTGACCAAGAAACTCAAGACAAAGGACAGTGACCCTGCATGGATAGGCTGTGCCTCCATCTCTGAGGATCTGCGGGTGCACTTCCCGCTGATGACTCTGTTATCCTGTGGCTTGGGATTGCTGCTGAGTCCTCTTAAGCAGGAGAATGACATGATCATGTGCTTTACAAGTTTATTTTAAAGTAGAAGTCATGATATACACAAAAGTGGTCTGTGAACTTTAAAGTATTGTTTTTTTTTTCAGTTCTCGGCACATGGGATGGCTTTGCAATATTTGTAGCAAGAATGAGGGAGTAAAAGACAGAACAATCACGCAGGAACCAATTCCCAGAAGGACAGCATTAGAATCCTTAGAACTGAAAGGAAAACTGACTCACGATGATTCCACCAGCACCATCTGAAAAATCCACAGAAACGACTTGAATTGTAGGCCCTTTAAGGATCTTTACAATGTTTCTGTTTCATCGCAGCAACTATATTGTTTGAGTTGCAATTCAATGTATGAAGGATCTTTCTCTTTTTTTTCTATTCTCTTTTTCAGGTAAATCTATGAAAGCTGACTGACTTGTTTTATGTTATTTGTTTTATAAGTTTTGTGTTTTACGTTGAAACATGACTGAAATGGTGGAGATCCAACAACCATTTTCACACTGTAATCTTCAGAAGCTCATCCTTTGGGTTGTAATTTCATGGTGATAGGAGCAAAAAGATGTTTTTTGCAATTATTCTTTTCCTTAGGAAAGTATTACATAAGTGGAGGCCGGGCCCAGTGGCTCATACCTGTAATCCTAGCACATTGAGAAGTTGAGGTGGGAGGATCACTTGAGGCCAGGAATTTGAGACCAGCCTGAGCAAGAGCAAGACCTTGTCTCTACAAAAAACAGAAAAATTAGCTGGGTGTGGTGGTGCACACCTGTAGCCCCAGCTTCTCAGGAGGCTGAGGCAGGAGGATCGCTTCAGCCCAGGAGTTGGAGGTTGCAGTGAGCTGTGATGACAACACTGCCCTCTAGCCCAGGTGACAGAGCAAGACCCTGTCACAAAAAAAAAAAAAAAAGGAAACAAAAGAAAAGTAAGTGGAAAGAAGTCAGACTGGAAGACAGGTGACCACAGCTTGGGCCACTGAGTTTCGGAGTTGCGTAGTGCTTTGATAGAGCAGAGCATACCATATACCATGAAAATGTTCATGAAGACACGAGGAAAGTGGTAATAAGCCAAAGAACACACAAGAAATTGCTGAACAGGAAAAAGGATCTTATTTGGATCAGTGAGTTTGGCCTATTTGAAACTTTAACCCTCTTTCTGACTATCCTCTTGCAGCTCTCAGTCAGCTATTCCAATAAATAAGCAAGTAGTTCGAGCTTATTTGTACTCTCTGCTTCAGTGACTCTGCAGACAATTTATCCCACACTGTTTACAAGGCTGAATGAAATCCACAGTTCTGCCTGAATTCTTTTCCCCCTTTAGGGGTTTTGCTGCCTCCTGGTTTGAGCTCCCTCCAAGTTGGGAGAATAATTTATTCCACTGTATCCTCTCTACCCCTTCCTCCTGGTTCCATCATTCATTAACCCCAAAGGTTTCTCTTCTCCAGGATTTCCACTGGTCTCTTCAACTTTTCCTAGGAAGAACTTTTCCCATGTCTCACTTAGGGACTTATCTGGAGGCGGTGTGCTCAGAGTCAGCAACGCCTGCTGGATTATTCTTCTGCACACTGAGCTACTTAAAAAACTGTCTTGAATAATAATTCCAGCAAAGCTAAGGTGCTGGAGGCATTTGTATTTCAATCTACAAAAGTTTCTCCGTAGGATTTGATTTTCAATTACATTGCCATGAGAAAGTAGTGAAGGAAGAAATTAATTTATAAAATCAATATGCACGTTCCAAACATTTATGACAGAGCTGATTATCAGATATAAATTTTCAAAAAGCATTTAGAATGATCAGTCTTGTTTTGGTGACAGAATGGCTTTGTCTTACGCTTCGTACTACCTCTGTTCCAAAATATAACTAAAACATGTAGGAGTATTTCACTCTAATCTCGACACCACTCTTTCTTCCTACATGAATGCCACATTCAGTAACTCAAATTCAATGCAATCAATCAGTCAAGGAATGTTGTCTTATAGAAAGAATGGCATTATAAAAGGTATTCATTTCCTTATAATATACTCTTTTTTCTCTTGATGGGCCTCCATGGTCCTAACTTAAGTCGAGGGAGAGAGAGCAAGTAGGATGTCAAGACTTTGGGAACAGGGTTCAGGAATTGGGGTCACCAAGGTCACCAGAAACAGGCAGAGCAGTTACAGAGAGAATTTTGTGATCTGTAAGTGGGGGCTTTAGGAGGGCACTCCAGTGAGCCAATGCCAAGTCCACAGCAGCAATGTAGATCTCAGCTTTCACTCCCTCCTTCCCTTGTCACCTCAACTTTTTGACGTCCTCAGCCTCCATTTACTATTCAACCTACTGCAGTCTGGTTCCCACACATGCAACACGCACACACACTCACACTCACACACAACTGTGACCGACATTACTATGCTCTTTGATGATCACTAACAATTTTTTGTCATCAATCCCAATGGCCAAACCTCTATCCTTCTCTTGTCTGAACTTCCTGCAGCCTTTGACACACTGTCCAATATCCCCTCCTCAACACGCTCTCTTCTCCTTGTTCTCAAGATCACGCACTCCCCTGGCATTCCTCCGGCCACTCCTTTCCAACAACTTTCTCTGCATCTGCATCTTTTTTCCCACCTCTTCTTTTAAATGCTAGTGCTCCCCCACGTTTGTGCTCAGGCACCTTTTCTCCTCACTCCGCACAATCACGTCCGCTTCCATGACCTCCTTTCCATCCACGAGCTGTAGACTCCCTGCAGACCCACACTCTGACTGCCCCCTGCCCCAGACTTCCTGCCCTGCTGCCTGCAAGCTGCTCCCTGCTTGGAGACTCCCTGACCCTTGACCCCACCTACTCCCTCACCTGCGTTCACGCAAGGTGGGAATGCCCCACCTTCGGACCTCCAAAGAGCTCTTGAATTCACCCACTTCTCTCAAACACCATTGCCCTAGTTCAGGCCACTTAGCTGGGATCCTTTAATTTCTTTTATTTTTCTTTTCTTTTCTTTTCTTTATTTATTTAAACAGCAGCACGTAACTAGGATCCTTAACTCGTCTTCCGGCTCCCTCTCTCAACTTCCTGCAATCCACTCTCCAATCTACAGCCAAAGTAATCTTTCTAAAATGCAAATCTGATCCACCACGTGCCATCCTTCAGGAGCTTTTCACTGAGCTAAGAATAAAGAGAAAATTGCTCCAGCGATGACAAGGCCTTCAGGCACTGCCCCTCCATGCTTCATCTCTTACCACTATCCTAACTTTCTTTCTCTCTTTCTCTTTCCCTCCTCCCCAGTCTTTGAACAGCTGTTACTAATTCTCTTTTGGTGCCACTTTCTCTTTGTTGAAGGAACCTTTGTGACTCAGCAATTTGCAACCTGCCTTCTTAAACCAGTTAGACTCTTTTGCTCAAAGCAGACCAAATACAATTAACCACTGCATACCCCACAATAATTAAGTTAGAGAAACATTGTACAGATCTCTTCATAGTCAGAAAGTACCTGCTTATAAATGGCAGGTATCTAGAATCTTTTTTTTTTCCCAAGGCAAGATCACAATTCAACCATACTTGGCTATGTTCTCATAGTGAATGCTAAACTACAACAAATAATTTCTAATGCAGGAAATGTGCTATTAGTACTTAGTGCTCTGATTTCCCCATCACCAAACACACACAGGCTAAAGATGGCCTTTCACCAAAAATAACTTACATCCCGGCATCCAATGTAATGCAAATTTGATGAAGATATAAGACTGTTAAAATTATTAACATGAGATCAGCAAAACATTCTTCCTGTCTAACTGTAACTTTGTATCCATTGACCAAACTCTTCTGTCCCCCACCATCTTCTCCAGGTTCTGTTAACCACTATAGCAAATAACAATATAATGTATATTTCAAGATAGCCAGAAGAAATGACAAATGTTTAAAGTGATGGATACGGTAATTACCCCAATTTGATCATTATACTATGAAGATATATAATTTCATTTAATCTTCACGATAACCCCATGTGATTGGGATCATTATCTCTGTCTGTCAGAGAAAGAGAGGTTCAGAGAGATCCATTCCCCAAGATTGCACGGCTGGTAACTTGCTGCTGAGCAATGTGATAAGAGCTGTAATAGCCAGAGAAGGAGGCAGACGTGTGTAACTGAGTGAGGACAAACAGAAAGGTGAGAAGGAGCTTTGCTTGGCTGGCTGTCATGAGTTCAGAGATCCCAATTTTGATATCTCTGTAAGTCATTCCTAGGAAGAGGTCCTTTAGACAGTTAGAAATACAGGTCTGGCAGTCAGAAGAGAGCCAGAGCTGTAGGCATGAATAAGGTCCTTTGGGATTATGTGCAAAATCAGAAGAGAAAAGGCTAAGGATTAACCTTTGGGGTTAGGAAAAAAACAGTACTTAAGAGGCACATAAAAGAAGAGGAATCCACCAAAAAGACCACAAAGGAGCAAGAGAACATATTGTCATGGAGTAAAAGCTGCAAAAGAGAAGCAGGTGTCAAAGGAGACCACGTTGAATTTTACTGCTCAGGTAGGAGGGCCTAGCTTGTGTCACAGCCAAGGAGGAGTCGCCGGATGGTGTGTAGAGGAAGGCGACGGAGTGGAGGGGGCAGTCTTCTCCCTCTGCACGGCAAGATCCATGTCACGCAGCCAGTCCAGGCTTGCCTTTTCTCCCGCTTACCTCCAGATCTAGCGTTGGGCAGTACATTGTCTCAGAAATGTTTGTTGAATGACTGAATGAATGACTAAATGAATTAATGTCTGAAGGTGTGAGATCCCAGAGTGAAGATGGCTCGCTCAGTCCTGTCAAGAGGAGGATCACCTCTTCCTTTGGAACTAGAATCACTCACACTGAGCATACTGCTCAGAACAGAGGAGACATTCGAATGTTTGTGGACGAAATGAATGAATTATAGTCAAGGTGTCATCAAAATACAACTCATTAGAGTTCATTAATTCCACAGTTAGAAGATTTTATTTTAAAAAATTAAGTCCAGCAAACTAAGTTGGACTTTGATCATCCACTATGATTTTTTAGTACACGAGCTAAAATGGCCTTCTCCTCATTTTTAACTGTGAATGACATAAGCCTTTCACTGTTGATAGTTTAATATTATACTTGAAAAAGGAAATTGATTCTTGAGCATTGCAGAAATTAGGTTATTTTCAAATATGATGGAGAATCTCATGCTGCAGTAACATAGGATACATTCATAGATAAATAAAAGATGAGATGCATAAAAATAAGAATGAAATGTGGAAATTTGCTCTCTAACTTAGTGCTAATCCAATGGGTAAGGAGAAAGATCATAGGAAGAAAAGAGAGAAAATGTTAAGAAACTCTTTTTAAAAGATAATCAGGCCTGTAATCCCATGGCTACCTCAAAAGAAATGTAAATATGAACAGAATTTAGAAATGGCTCAGGAGAGTTCATCTTTCCTGTTTGTGTTCTCCAAGTACCATGCGAGGCAGCACAGTGACCTTGGCCCCCAGAATAAGAGCAGGGTCTGCCCCAGGGCTTGTGACCTTGTCACAGAAACGCCAGTCACCCCAGTTTCCGCTGGATTTGAGTTTTCTTCCCTGGCTTGGAAAGTCTGCGCTTCCACACACACAGTGGCCTCCACGCTGCCACCGAGAGGTCGCGTGGCCCCCTGGCCAGCCCGCCATGGCGGGAATGCGGCGGCCGCCATCTTAAATCATGCCGCGGCTCCCGCAGTTACGGACGCTGCACGGTCAATGGATGCACTCGTTCCGCTACGTTCCCAGATTCCTAATCAGACCCCAGTCTTCTCCAAACTTCCCCCTTCCCCAGTGTTTTCCTCAAGAATAATAAGAAAACATAAAAATAATTTCGTTTCCTCCCATTCTCGTTGTCACCGCATGGTCAACCGGGCTGGAATAACGGAAACAACTTGGGAAATTGCCACGATCTGCAAACTGCTCCCTTCCGTATCTGATCCGTCAGGAACCACACTGCTAGACAGATCTTCTGCGCGTGCACGCTGTTTACCAGTTGGAGGCTCTGTTGGAGAACCTGCGATGGCTCCTATTGCCTTCAACGTCGTCTTGATTTCTTCTTGCAGCTTTGAAGACCTCCAGAATTTGGCTCTATTTCTACTTGTTTACACTCCTGCTTTCCAAGACAGACTCCTGGTAGATAGAACCATGTCCTTTCTGCATAGGCCATTCTCATCTCTGCCCCACTGCCCACCCTGGCCCGTCGCTATTCCCTCGTCAATCCAGGTTAAGCTCCCCTTTCCAGGGCGTTCTCTGGCTCTTACAGTCTCTGCTGGCTCTTCTCTGCCTGCTACAGAAAGTCAAAACTAGGTAATATTGGCAGGGGAGAGTGGGAAGGGTATACTTAATTGTTCTCTGTTTGTTGGGGATCCCTTGGAAATATATCTTCAGTTTGTTTCCATATTCCCTAGATAACCTAGGGAAGGGAAAAGTGGGAAGTGGGTTGCAGATACACACGCCCACTGGGCCCTTAAGAGCAGAGCAGGTACCAGTCTTCTTGCTCCAAGGCCACAGTGGTTTATCCCTGCTTGAACGGCAGCAGCTGAAGAGCCAGGTATTAACATTCTTACTACAAACCCAATTCTCACATTACCTCTTTAGCAAATGCAAATCTGCGCTGGTTGAGTCAGAGAGAAGCTTCTATAAATTCATTCAGTGCTAACCAAAATTTAATATTAGCCTCTGGCAGATTTTTGCTGCTTTCTCAGCTTTGTGCAGTTGGTTTGGAATCTGTGCCCTATTTGAAGTGTGATAAGAAGCTAAAGAGAATAATTGATGGCTATGGACATGTTAAGCTTTAGTCATTCCCGGCTCCTTTATGTCATCTGCTAGCTGGACTAAACGCATGTACTCACATTGTCTGAAAGACTTTCCAGGATTTCAAATGGCACCATTTCAGGGCTACTTACATTCAGTGCCTTTTTTAATACTTTTGACTTGTGGAGGGGAGACATGGCTGATATGGACAAAAATGGAATTGGAATGCTTGCTTTAACTGATAAGGTCCTACTCTTCACATGCTTACAAAAGATCCAGGCCCTTCCTAGACCCTCCAAAATCTGTTTCTTCAATCTTCTCAGATATTAGAATTAGCTGCCCCCTGGATTTTTATTTTGAATGTTAATTATACATTAACAGAAGAACCAGAAATAAATGGCATTTATATTTTTGGTTTTCAGTGATTATTTATGTCTCTGCCTTCAGAATGAAATCATTTCCTTCCTGCCTAATCAGGGCTGAATTTAGGTAACAGAATATAGCTGTGGACCTAAGCTAGATTTCAAAAAAGAAAAATAATTTCACAGCTGACTATGCATGTCTCTATCGCCATTACTAGTTCGCCTTAATTGAATGCTGTCTCTGCACTTCCTGGCAAATGACATATTCATCCTTCCAGACACAGTTCAAATGTCTTTCTCTCTGTGAATCCTTCCTCAGCTCCCCCCAGCAGAGTTCAGCATCCTTTCTTCATATTCCAATAGAACTTGTTCGATTCCTTGAAGTCACAAGGAATCTAATACCTAATTGAACACCTACTTTCCATGACTCCATGTCATATGCTCTGACCATAATGTACTTCGTGGATTTTATCCCAGTTGACCTGTCCTCTTGCTTAACTTGCACAGAGTGAGTATGGTGTCTTACTCATTTTCCCATCTGCCTGCACAATGCCTGGCACATAGCAAAGATTCAGTGGACTAATTTACATCCTAAATCACAGGAGGCTTGTGGTTCCTGAGCAGCTTCTTGAGTAATATCACTAAACATGGCAGATTGGTTCATCTGGGCTGAGATTTTGAAGTGGGAGAGTTTATTTGAGCTTCTAGCCATAGGCATCTGAAGGAATGGAATGGATAGAGAAATGGGTTGGTGGCCCAACAGTTTGAGCTATCAATAGAAACCATCTAAATAGCTCTTGAATTTACCTTCTGTCTTTATTAATTTCAATAGATTTAGGAGGTACAATTGGTTTTTGGTTACATGGATTAATTGTATAGTGGTGAGGTCTGGGCTTTCAGTGCAGCTTTGTAGTCACACAAATGGTGTACATTGTACCAAATAGGAAATTGTGCATTCCTCACTCCCCTCACACCCTCCCACTCTGAGTCTCTAATGTCCATTATGTCACTCTGTACAAACATGCACACCCATAGCTTACCTCCCACTTGTAAGTGAGAACATGTGGTATTTGATTTTCTATTTCTAAGTTACTTAAATTAAGATAATGGCCTCCAGTTCCATCCAAATTGCTGCAAAAGACATTATTTCATTCTTTTTTATGGCTGAGTAGTACTCTGTGGTGTGTGTGTGTATGTGTGTATGTGTATGTGTATGTTACATTTTCTTTATCCACTCATCAGTTGATGGAAACATGGGTTGATTATATCTTTGTGACTGTGAATTGTCCTGCAACAAACATACAAGTACAGGTGTCTTTTTGATATAATGACTTCTTTTCCTTTGGGTAGATCTCTAGTAATTGGATTGCTAGATCAAACTGATAGATCTACTTTTTGTTCTTTGAGGAATCTCCATACTGTTTTCCATAGATCTTGTACTAATTTAAATTCCCACCAATAGTGTATAAGCATTCCATTTTTGATGTATCCACACAAATATCTATTGTTTTTTGACTTTTTAATAGTGGTCCTTCTGACTAGGGTAAGGTTGTTATCTCATGGTTTTAATTAGCATTTCCCTGATGATCAATGATGTTGAGCATTTTTTCATAGGTTTGTTTGCCATTTGTTTCTATTCTTTTGAAAAATGTCTGCTCATATCTTTTGCCCACTTTTTAAAGGGGTTATATGTTTTTTCTTTGCTGATTTGTTAATCAAGTTCCTTGCAGATTCTAGATATTAATCCTCTATTGAATATATAGTTTGTGAATATTTTCTCCCACTCTCTAAGTTGTCTGTTTACACTATTGATTATTTCTTTTGCTGTGCAGTTTTTTAGTTTAATTAAGTTCCATTTATTTATTTTTGTTTTTATTGTATTTTCTTTGCCCAGGCCAATGCTCAGAATAGTTTTTCCTAGGTTTTCTGTTTCCTTCTAGAATTTTTATGATTTTCGGTCTTACAATTAAGTCCTTAATCCATCTTGAGTTCATTTTGTATATGGTGAGAGATAGGAATTCAATTTCACTCTTCTGCATATGGCTATCCAATTTTCCAAGCACCATTTATTGAATAGGGTATTCTTTCCCCAGTGTATGTTTTTGTCTGCTTTGTTGAATATCAGTTGGTTGTAGAAAAATGGTTTTATATCTTTGTTCTCTATTCTGTTCTGTTGATCTACTTTTTACCAGTACCATGCTGTTTTGGTTACAGTATAATTTGAAATCAGGTAACATGATGCCTCCAGATTTCTTCTTTTTGCTTAAAATTGCTTTGGCTATTTGGGCTCTTTTTTGATTCCACATGAAATCTAGGATTGTTTCTTCTAATTCTGTGAAAGATGACATTGGTATTTTGATGGGAATGACATTGAATATGTAGATTACTTTGGGCAGGATGGACTTTTTAACAATATTGATTCTTTCAATCCATGAGCATGGGGTACTTTTCCATTTGTTTGTGGCATCTATGATTTCTTTCATCAGTGTTTTGTAATTCTTGTAGAGATAATTCACCTCCTTGGTTCAGTATATTCCTAGGTTTTTTTTTTTTTTGCAGCTATTGTAAATGGGATTGAGTTCTTTATTCTGTTCTTAGCATGATTGTTATTAGTGTATAGAAATGCTATTGATTTATACACATAGATTTTATAACTTGAGATTTTACTGAATTCATTTATCAATTCTAGGAGTCTTTTGGAGGAGTCTTTAGGGTTTTTTAGGTATGATATTATATCATCAGTAAGGAGAAATAATGTGACTACTCTTTTCTAATTTGGATGCCTTTTATTTCTTTCTCTTGCCTGAATGCTCTGGCTGTGACTTATAGTACTACGTTGAATAGAACTGGTGACAGTGGGCATCCTTGTCTTGCTCCAGTTCTTAGGGGCAATGTTTTCATTTTTTTCCCCATTCAATATGATGTTGTCTATGGGTTTGTCACATATGGCTTTTATTATTTTGAGGTATGTTCATTCTATATCTAGTTTGTTGAGGATTTTTATCATGAAAGGATGCTGAATTTTATCAAGTACTATTTTATTTCTTTCTGACAGAACTAGGCAAATCATTGAGGCAGAAAATCAACAAAGGAACATTATATTTAAATAGAACTCTAGAACAAATGGACCTAACAGACATTCACAGAAAATTCTACCCAGTGACTGCAGAATATATATTCTTCTCATCCGCACATGGAACATTATTCAAGATAGACCATATGTTAGGCCACAAAAAAAGTCTTAAAAAATTTTTAAAAATCAAAATCATATCAAGTGTCTTCTCAGAACACAGTGAAATATAACTAGAAATCAATTCCAAGAGGAACTTCAGAAACAATACAAATACATGGAGTTAAACAATCTACTGCTGAGTGATCATTGGGTCAACGATGAAATCAAGATGGAAATAAAAAAAAAATTTGAAATGAATGATAATAGTGACACAAGTTACCAAAATCTCTGGAATACAGCAAAGGCAGTGCTAAGAGGGAAGCTGGGAGCACTAAACACCTACATCAAAAAGGCAGAAAGATCACAAATTAACAAATTGCCATCACACCTCACAGAACTAGAAAATAAGAACAAACCAAACCCAAAGCTAGCAGAAGCCAAGAAATAACAAAGATCAGAGCAGAACTAAACAAAATTGAGACAAAAATATACAAAGTATTGATGAAATAAAAAGTTGACTATAAGAAAAGATAAACAAAATCCACAGACCACTAGCTAGATTAACCCAGAAGACAGAGAATTCAAATAAGGTCAACCAGAAATGAAAAAGGAAACATTACAACTGATAACACAGAAATACAAAAGATCATCTGAGACTACTATGAACACCTCTATACACACAATATAGAAAATCCACAGGAACTGTATAAATTCTTGGAAACATATAACCTCTAGAGCTTGAATTTGCCTTCTATTATCTCTCTATTACCACTGCCTCTGACTTTTTCAAGTATTCTTCATTTCTTTCCTGAATTTACTAATAACCTCTAAATTGGTCTCTCTAACTCTATTATAGGATTCATTTCCTCCCTAGTCTCCTCAAATCCATCTTTAATATGGCCTCCAGCCTGATATTTCTAAAAACAACTCCAAAATGTGTTTGCTTAAAATCCTCTGAGTGCTTAAAATTTTTCAATGGTCTCTCTCTCTTTCTCTCTCTCTCTCACACACACACACACAGATGCATTGCCTTCATTCTGAAATTCAGAGTCTTTGTTGTGATGTTCAAGGTCCATCCATGATCCAGCCCTTCCTTTTTTGTCAACACACACACCTTGCTCTCCAGTTATATTGAACTACTGGAAGTTCCCTGAATGTTCCAAACCATCAGCCCTTTTTGTCGTGGCATGTGATGCTTCTTCCTGTTAAAAAACCCTTCATATCCTTTGTCTTACTCAACTTGCTTAACTCTGACTCAGCTTTGGGTCATTGCTAAAGTGCCACCTCATCTGAGATCCTTTCCTTAACCGTTCCCTACTCCCCAGCAGAGTTAGATAACCAATGTATGAACTCACATATCATCCCATGCATTCCCCTAACTTGGAACTTCTCACGTAGTGCTGCACTTGTCTGACTCCTCCAGGAGACTAAGTTTCTCGAGAATAGGCACTTGTTATTTGCATTTGTCACTGTCTCAGTGAGTCCTTCCCTGGTCATCCCACTACTTAAAATAAGACACATGTATCTGTGTGAAAACACACACACACACCATATTCCCTATTCCTGTCCCTACTTTATATTTCACTCCATGCACTATCACCTTCTAATAATATGCTGTATAATTTATTTATTTTGTTTATTAGTTTTTCTCCCTCACTTTATGTAAACTGCATGAAGAAAAGAGTTTGAAAGCCTGCGTTTTTCTAAACTATCTCAAATTTCCCTGGTCTCATAATGATTTTTCTATCCTACTTGGCCCTAAGTTAAGATTGAGTTACTGAGAAATAGCTACTTGCACCTTTCTCAGAGAAATTCCAGAATTCATTTTGTTATTGTTCATGCCCACCAATATCACCAATGTCCTGTTTTGCCAAAATTTAAAAATGACAATGTTCAAAACTTTGCTCTGGTTTTTATTGTCAGAATTTCTACTACCTTTTCTTGGACTGACTTCTTCTCCTAGCCCTGTAAAATACTTTTGAAGCATAGTCACTTCAAAGCAGCAGCTGCTTTAGAGGCTGTCTTCCTGCTGTGGAGGATAAAGCAACTCCATCTTGGATACTAATCTGATTAACCCCCCAGTTCTGGAAGTGTCTCAAAATTTCTGTTTTATCTACTGTTAAGAGCAGGCACTGATGGGCATGGTGGCTAATGCCTGTAATCCTAGCATTTTGGGAGGCCAAGGTGGGAGGATCACTTGGGCTCAGGAGTTCCAGACCAGCCTGAGCAACAGTGAGACCCCATCTCTATAAAAACAGAAAAATTAGCTGGGCCTCGCTCATGGTGCATACCTGTAGTCCCAGCAACTCGGGAGGCTGAGGCAGGAGGATTGTTTGAGCCCAGGAGTTTGAGGTTGCTGTGAGCTAGGCTGACTCCACAGCACTCTAGCCCAGGCAACAGAGCAGAGCAGGTACTTACCATAAATCCTGCCCTTAGGTCAAAAAAACCTTGATGTTATCATAAACAAGTATTTACATTAATCCTGCCCTTAGGCAAATTCTTGCTTTTTCTGAGGGATTGACTTTAATTGTCCTACACATTCCTCCGCTATGCTATATAAGCCCTGGGTCTAGTGGGTAGCAACACAGAGATCCACCTTCTGGTAGTCATCTCCCACTGTCTCATAACCACCCAAGACATGGCTTCTGTTTGAAAGTCCCTATTAAATATTTCTTTCCGAGAAACTGGATTTGTCAGCCTCTTTCTTCAGCTTCTCAGCTCCCTCAGCCTTTCTTTGGAAGTAGGTTTGTATATGTTTGCCCACCACAGAAGGCCTGTTGCCTACCAAGTTAGCTAAAGAAATCTTTTGTTCCTCCTTGCTATGATTTGAGTAGGTTCCCCAAAAGTTCATGTGTTGCAAATTCAAATGCCATTGTAACAGTTTTAACAGCTGAGGCCTTTAAGAGGTGATTAGGCTATGGGGATCCACTCTCATGAATGGATTAGTGCCATTATCATGGGAGTAGACTCCTGACAAAAGAATTAGTTCGGTCCCCATTTTTCCTCTGTTGCTCAAATGCCCTTCCTTGCTATATGATACCTTCTGCTATGGAATGAACCTCACCAGATGTTGGTGTCATGTTTTTGGACTTCCCAGTCTCCAGTAACGTGAGCCAAATAAACTTTTATTGTTTATAAATTACCCAGTCTGTGGTATTCTGTTATGGCAGCAGAAAATGGGCTAAAACACTCCTTTTTTTACCTTATTTCAACAGATTTTGTCTATTTTATCCACTGCTAATTTCCAAGAGTCTAGAGCAGTGCCTAACATAGAGTAAGTGTCCGTTAAATATTTGCTGAATAAATGAATTTGTATCCTCCATGTTTAGTATGATACCTGGCACATAAGAGATCCTTGGTACATGTTAATTGAATATATTAATTAAGGCTTCAAAGAAATGGGTATGCAGAATTATATCAAGGAATAAAGTGGCTGAAAATACCATTCTAAACTCTTCCTTCTTTCTTACATTCTGTATCTAATTGGTCACCAAGTTTTTGGTTCATTTCTTTAAAACTTCCTAATTTTTTTTTTCTTTTCTGCCACTTCCACTACCTAATTCAGGTCCCTATTATCTCTATCCTGGACAATTACCATATTCTTTTAGTTTGCTTGCCTTGATTCTTGCTCTCCTACAATCCATCCTTCTCTTAGTGGTGTTTCTAAAATGTGTCCAGGAGTGTCAGTCCTCTGATTGGTGAATTTCATAATCTGAGATAAAGTTTAGCTTCCTTTGCAAGAACAACAAGGCCCTTTATGACCTGGCCCCTTGTCATCCTCACCTTCTACTCCACTTCTATCTTACCCTACATGTGCTCTGCACTCTTGCCATTCCAAACTATTACAGTTCTTCAGCACTCCTCTTTTGTGCTGCTGTGTCTCTGTTCTCTTTGCTTGGAATAGCTCTCATCTACTTTGTAAACATGATGGACTTTTATTTATTCTCCAAAATTTAGCTTAAATATCCCTTCTTCCTTGGAGTCCTCTTTAATTCCAACTAAAATCCACTGCTTCTTCCCATACCTCCCAAAGCACTTATCACCCTGTATATTGCCATCATATGCTTATGCGTCCATCTTCTTCCAAGGACTGTGAATTCTTTGAGGGCAGAGACTATGTTTTATGTACCTTTGTATATCCAGAGTTTAGCTCCGTGTTTTTCATTCAGTAGGGGCACAATAGATTTTTTTTTTACTATGAAGACTTGCACACCAAGCTAAACATATCAAAGTCCTGCTTTTCAGAAATTACTTAATTCTTTAGTCTTTATGTGTATTTAGTGTATTTAACATTCTAATGACAATTGTGTTTTCTTAGTTGAACTTTCCTCTGTGGGTTTTATGGCAAGGGCCAATGCTTTTTAAGGATTTCCTTAGGTTAAATCTTATTTTTTATATTGAGAAGCTCTTTTCTAGACAGATGTGTCTATCCATACTTTCCTTTTTCTGTACTATACACAGTTTATGCAAATTATAAAAAGCCAGGTTGTTTCACAGGTTCAAAAACCACACATTAATGTTCTTCATTCAGTGCACAATAATATCAATGCTCCAGAAATTCTCCTGAGTTATTGCTGGGACTGGGCTCACTGTTACCCTGAAGAGAAAGATGAAAATTTGAGCATGGGTGTATTCTAAACTATGGGAGAATAAATAGTCTTAAGTATTTTTAAAGGCATGTCAGTCTTTCTTCATAAGCTGATGTTAGAATGAAAGGTAACTCTTTCCATTCATTCTAAGTTTATGACATAAATTATATTTTTATTAAATAGCTGTCCCTACAACTTTTACTACCTCTTCTTCCTGCTTAAAAAGTAAAATGGAAAACAAAATGATAAAAAATACAATTAGCTTAAAGATAGTTTACCAAAGGGAACTGATAATGTTAAGCAAACAAGGTAGAATTAGATTGAGTGCCATCCCAAGAGTTATCTGTCAGTGCAGAGTCAAGAAAAAAGACAATATTATATTCAGAAAGGAAACAGAGGTTGGAATGCAGAAGAGACAGTGTTATGGAAAGCTCAGTCACTTGTCCACAAGGCTGAATCAGAAGAACGAGGATAAGTGATTTGGGGAGGAAGGAAAGAGTTTACTTTGACACGGAAAAAAAATGGTAGACCTTCTTGTCTCAAAATCCCAAATTCCCTGAACATAGGCAGAAATATAGAGCTTTTAAAGGGAGAGTTCTCAGCTTGAGCTCTGCCAGTCACCCACCTGGCGGTGCTGGTGCCACCTGGGAGTTTTACAAAAGACTTAACCTATCTCAGGGATGCAGGCCAAGTTACAGTTCCCAAAAAGAGTGGGGGAAGTTTTAAAGAGACAGAAAATCTTTTTGCCATTTCTGCCCTCCCTCAGGCCATTCTCTCTGTTACACATTCCCCAATCTCAATATTTCCCTTCCATATCTGTGGGAGGAGGGGCAACCACTCTGTTACAACAGGATGGGGTGTTGGGGTGAAAGGGCAAGACAAGGGCATTCATGGGCAGTGAGGATGGTAGCTGGAAGCATCAAGAAAATAAAACACAGAGTGGAGCAGGCGAGACTTGGCTGTTCAGGAAATTAATGTGTGAATACTCTTTGTTCCAGGTTTCTGTCTGGACATATTTCTTAAAGGCACCACACCATGTTTGTCACCATCTATGTACCAACAGTAGCATGCTGTTCACAGCAAGAGCAAAGTTTTTCTAGCTTTCCTTGGTGGAACTTTGTAGAACTGTCATGAGTATGCTTGACAGAGGGCACATGCTTCCTGGGGTAGAAGGTGCTTCTCCATGCCACAGCCAAGGTACAGTCCAGACCTGGACATCCAGGCTCCAGCTGGGATACAACAGCTCTACTTCCTTGGCCATTGCTCAAGTCTCAGGGAAACTCATGGTCCACACAGGGTTTTAGCTGTTCTAGGACCAGCAAGGTAGAATAAAATGCCAGATGGATAAGTTTTTCGCAGAGGAGAGAAACAGGAAGTGGTAGCCCTGGGATAAGCCCAGGAGCCAATTCTCCACTTTTCAGCAGAGATTAGTGGCATAAATTAGGGAGTGGAAAATCACCAGGCTTCATACCAGACCTTATACACCAGGGAGGGGTTACCTTGCAGGTATTCCCATCCTCCAAGTATCATCTGCTCTTTGGTGAGCGAGAGCAAGATCCATTAAAGGCACCACAGCAGATTTAACACACATGAGGTCAGAGCTATCAAATGCCCAATGCACCTGAAATATCAAGGCTGTGGCCCATTACAGAGAGAACTTCTTAAGGGCAGCTTTGCTGGAGGAAGACCTCAAGGTTGAGGTATCCAGTGGAATGGCCCCAAATAGAATGGCAAAGGTTGAAGCCCTTGACTTCTAACTCTTCATCCAGGCTCACTCTGGCCATTTACAAAATTAGCATCTTTGAGTAAACATAGTCTAATCAAGTTTTAAATAGCTTCAGTTAATTACAGGTGTACAAACTTATTGTCCCCAATCTTCGTTAGAATTTTCCCTTCACGAGTCCCCCCTACTATTGCCTTCTTCCCTTTTCTGGCTCCTTTAGTTTGCTTCTTATGAAATTATTTTTTTTTCTGAGATGAAAAGCAGTAGAAAGGTCAAGTGTATTTAGAAATAGAAGAGGTTAGTGCTGATAAAAGTGGCTGAGGTCAACAAATACTTAAAAGGCAAAAAGTAACTGATGTGGACTCTTGCTTTGGAAACCTCATTTTCCAGTCCAAAGCAGAAAAACCACAAACTTAGATTAAAATTCCCTTTGTGTCATCTTTTTTCGCATGGCCAGTCATTGAGAGAAGACCATGGAGGACAGCTGGGCAAGGCTCCATATGTGTTGGTTTTTGTCTTCCCAGGAGAAATAGTTTCAGGGCTTCCTGGTTTGTGGGTTCCTCGCAGCAGAGGCAGATTGAAGCTAAAGCCATTTCAAACTGTCAAAGTGAACTTCCTAGTGACATTCCAATTACAAATTAGTGTACTGGTGAACAGAACTGTACCAAGGTCAAAATGTAAATCTGGAGAAGTTTGTGCTTCCTCTTCGGTATATTAATCCCTATCAAATGCTCCCTGGGCAGGATGCTCATGCCACTCTAGCCCTCATGTCCTGTTCTTCCTCCCACCCATGGATTTTACCTGTCCTGCAGGTACATTCTTGGCTTAGACACTCTGGGCTTTCCAAGGGGAAGAGTTAGCTAATTTAGTAAATTATCTTAATCTCTGCTAATAAACAAATAGAGGAAGCCACAAGAATTCCTGTAAGCCCATGGATTCCTCTTTGGAGATATTTTGTTCTGTAATAGTGACCTCCTAGAGACAATGCCTTAGAAGAGAAGTAATTCTGACGGATAAATATTTCTGGTTATGTAAAAGTGATAACAGAACCATAATGGATGTGATGGGATAGGTAATTTTAGGCAGGGAGGTCCTTGGAGAGTTCCTCAGAGGTATGTATCTGATATTCTGCCTGTGTGGGGAAACCCTACAGCGAGCGATGAAGAATTCTGGACAATTCACTTACTCATTCACACAATTAACAAACATTAATGAGAGGCCTATTTTGTGAGGCCCTGTGCTAGGTGCTAGAAACAGACATGCTCTTGCCCTCATGGAGCTTACATTCCAATGAGGAGATAAACCAAAAATAAATGTGAACAGACAAAATCTATAAACTAGGTTTGAGTTGTATTAAAGACAGAGTGTCAGGGAAGTCTTCTAGAAGGCGCAAACATTTAGGCTAAGATTAAAAAATGAAAGGAGCCAGCCATGCAAAAAGACAGGGAATGGTATAGTCTGTGCCAAAGCTTTGGAAGAATTTAGCATATTCGAGGAATGGAAAGAAGACCAATGAGTCTGGAGCTTGCTGACAAGGGGGAGAATGACACAAAGTAAGGGTAGAGAGAGAAGCAGAGAAACAGAGCATGTCGATAGTAAATTATAGCCTTAGAGTTTATTCGAGATGAAATGGAAAAGAATCAAAGGTATAAAGTCAGGGATTATGCTTTGGTATGCATTTAGGAAGCTCTTGCCACTCCGGAAAATGGGCTATAGGCGTCACAAGAATAGCCATGGAGAGACAAACTTATAATCGTGGTCAAGTGCATACCACTCACTGCAGGACAGCCAGTAAGTTGAGAGACAAGGTGTTGGGGCAAGGAAAGCAACTTTTATTTGGGAATCCAGCAAACCTAGAATATGGTGGACTAGTGTCCTAAAGAACCACCTTAAGTTAGTATGTACTTTAGGCTCTTTTTTATCTTAAGAGATACAAAGGAAAAGACAGGGTTGGGTTGTGAGACGTAACCAAGGATTGCAGACATCTGGGCATCAGAGAGGGTCTGAGGAGATTGTAAAACTTCTTTGTTCTTGATCAGTTAACTTTGAAGAATGAAGGTCAGATCAGGATGTTCCCACAAATCTTTAACACAGCATTGTTAACCTGTATGTATGCTGTCCTTATCTCCCTGGAAGTTAGTCTTGGGAAAGGGAGAGTTGTCACCTTTCTTCTAGCCTACTTGCAGAGCTAAGCAGAAGATGTTTAACCTAAAGGTTATTACTGCAGGGAGTCAGAAACAAAATGCAGCTAGTTATGTTCAGCTTCCCTTCCACTGTTATAAACTAAGAAACTATTGCAAATGACCAAGCAGGAGAGGATGGTGGCCTGGTCTTAGGTGGAAGCAGCAGGTAGGGGTGAGACATGTTTTAGAGACAGAATTGACAGACTTATTCATGCACTGGATGTATGGGTTAAGGCAGGAAAGAATCAAACATGACCACAGGGAAGGAGGGCTTCACAGCCCATTCATCATCACCCTCCCGTGGCTGTGACTCCTTGCTACTGAAAGCTTGGCACTTCTCCTCGAGGCCACAGCCACATCAGAAGAAGAAGTGGTATGAAGAGAAAGAAAGAGAAGTTTATTGTTTTAATGGCAAAGGAGGAGGATAGAGACTACCATCTGAAAAATGCCATCTTCCTAATAATAAGCGGAAATACAGAGCTTTTACAGTGTGGGTTCTCAGCTTCAGGCAATTGCTATTCAGCTACAACTGATGATTCTAACTGTCCCATCTGAAGATGATCCTCTGCACAAAGAACGAAAGACATTACCCTGCCCTTCTCAACCACTGGCCTGAGGCAGGGATGCAGGTTTTAGTTCCAAAAAAGGAGCTAGGATGTTTTAAAGAGACAGAAAATATCTTTACCTTTTTTTAGGCCATTCCCTCTGTTATATCCTCATGCCTTCTTGAGTTTCTCAGAACTCACAGGCTTTGAGAGAACGCTCTTGCTTGGATACATTAAAAGGCTTTCTTTGTTATGAACAAAAACCTATGAAACCCCTTTAAAGTTTTCAACTTGAATTAGGAATTCTTTCTGAGGGAGGGGCACAGAGACATCAAAAGCACTTCTTGCCTGAGAATGGCATTGACATTGGCATGAGAAAATGATGTCTTGCTTTGAGATAGTGGAAGATTCTTATTTAATGGCCCAGAGCAGTTATCAAAGGGTTTAAGAACGATGTCAAGAAGTCCCATGTAATATGGGTGACTGCGTGAGAATTCATTGTAAACCGGGGCATAATTTCTCTTTCTGCACTAACTCAATGTAAAAGCCTTTAAGTGATCTCTTCAAAACATAAATTCTAATGGCACTAAGCATACAGTAAGTAGTACTTCAATACTTCATGTTTTTATTGTGTTGGATGCTACCCACTCCTATAAATGGCTTTAGAAAATATTCACAAATAAACATAAATTCCCTTTTCTAAAAGTTAGCATAATCACTGTCACCAGGACATCTGGTACTTCTCTGAAAGTTATCCCAGAAGTATTTTTTTCCCATTTCTTTTTAGAACAAAGCTGTTGTTAAAGTTTGGTGAATTAAAACAATACAACTTCTTTGGCAACCATTTTCAATGTTGTATTTCTCTCAAAACTGTTAATTAAATAAGATCTATTTACATAGTATAGTTAGGATTTCATAGAAAAGGTAATTATTTTGGGCTTGGTTTCTCAGGGAATTTTATCACTATGCTTTAGATGAACAGAGGCTGATCAAGAGATCAGAGGATAAGTTTAGAAAAGTTGTCACATGTCTTCATATTCCCAGGGTTGAAAAATGACTGAAATAGAAAGTTATACCTTGATTCCTGATCAGGAAATGCTACTATAATTTATCAACATCACTGTGTTAACAGTATCAGGTAGTGGGATGCAAAGAGATCTAAGGCACGGTTCTCAAGGAGTTCACAAACTTCTTCCTAACACTTCAATCAGCCCAGTCCTTCCCGCCTCAGGGCTTTGACCTTGCCATTGTTTTACCTTCCACAGCTTTCCCAGCTCTCTGATCTGGCAAACTCCAATCTATTAGTAGCATCTATTCACACTCTTGCTAAATTCCCTAACAATAGGAACTGTCAGGCAAATTTTCAGACCCCTCCTAACTCAGATTTACAACCCAGACCACTATAACTCTAACTGGACAGAGGACTTGCCTTACAAACACTCTAGCTCAGGCTAGAGTGCAGTGTGGGTGATCACAGCTCACTGCAACCTCAAACTCCTGGGCTCAAGCAATCTTCCTGGCTCAGCCTCCCAAGTAGCTGCTACTACAGGCGGATGCCACCATACCTGGCTAATTTTTTAATTTTTTGTAGAGATAGGGTCTCAGACACCTGGCCTCAAGCAATCCTCCCACCTCGGCCTCCCAAAGTGCTGGGATTACAGGTGTGAGCCATTGCACCTGGCCAAGATAAATAAAGAACAGAAAAACATAACTCAGTAGCCACTGATAATTAAAAATCATTTAAAAATTAAGATAAAACAATACAGCTATTGTCATGCATGACAATTGGCATTTGTGATTTGCTTTATAAAATTTTAATTTACATAAAGCTTTTAAGGATTCCATCTACTACTGCTATTGGCAAAGTCTCTTTTGGATTTTAAAACACCACTGTAGAAGAATATTCCAGAATATCTTTTTCTTCCCCCTTAAGAAACAGGGTCTCACTTGTTTGTCCAAACTGGTCTCAAACTATTGGCCTCAAGTGATCCTCCCGCCCCAGCCCTTGAGTAGCTGGGATTAAGGCACAAGCAACCTCGCCTGGCCAGAATATCTTTGTTTTCAAAAACACAGCCAGTAAGCAGCTCAGATGTTAGCTGAGGTACCTTGCCCTTCAAATAAAATTAATAATGAGACACCTGGCCCTTTCCCAATTTCCCTGAGATGATGAGGGATGGCTTTCACCTAGTGATTTCTCTCTTGAGCATCTTGCTGTCTTGCTGTCCATTCTTCACAACACTACCTTTCCCCAAATGTAGAACATGTGGTTAACTTTATTTAGGGGCTGAGGAATATAAAGTAAATGAGAATGTGTGAAGGAAAGAAATTATTAACACCTACCAAACCTGACATTCCCATTGCCTAAGGGAAAATATCGCAAGATTAAATCCTTTACAGGGTTCCCTATGTGGCACAGCAGTTCTTAAACATGATCTTGATTCTCAGACCAATGTCCCCTAAAGAGCAGTTTTCCTTTCAAACCTCCACAGGATGTAACACCAACTTGCCTTTGGAGAAACCCCTTCTTTTGCCCGGAACTCAGATTCACCTGTACTCACTCCCGGAAGTAATTTCCACAGGTGTAGGTTTTTTAGGCTAGATCAAAATAAGATCAGCTGAAGCTGATCTTTCATGGTATGAAAACAATCATTAAGGAATTCACTAATGAACCTACTTTCTTTAATATTAGCCCCATTCAAAGACCTGAATGGTCTTTCTTGAATTACACAAGAACATATGTCTTAGTTTGCAGATCAGCCTCTTGCTGATGCTCAGATATTGTAAATATCTGCAAATACAAGGCAAATTCATTGCAGATTGAAATTTTTAAAATCTGCAAACGTGGAATTTCATGAAGTGCATGAAAACATGCTGAGCACTTCGCTGGAATCACAGGCAAAATGACTGACAAATGAGGGTCAGGTGTAGTTAGGGCAGTTAACCACTGAACATTGACAAGAGATGACTACACAAGAGGCACATCCTTAGATAACCATTGACATTCAAAGCCTTAGAGAGGAATGGGAGAAAGCTGAAGAAGTTTTGTAAAAATGACCTTCTTTGTGATTGTGCTTTGAAAGTCATACTTGAAGTGAAAGAAATGATATTTACTGTCACATTATTTTGTTAGAATATTTACATCTAAAAAAATCAACACTTTCCAGTGAGGTTGACTGGGGTAAACATATAAAATAAAATAAATAAATAAAAATTGAAAAAAGTAAGAAAAAGATAAAAAAATAAAAATAAATAAAAAATAAAAAATCAACAATTGATTTATTCTTTTTTGTTCTAAAAATTAGCACATAGTTCTTGTTTTAATTAAATTGTGTTAAATAAAGTAGAACAAACTTATTTTTATGCTGTTTAGTTTTACTTTTCAGAATCAAATTCCAATAACTTCTTGCCATTATTTTCCATAAAATTTTGGCCCCTGTTTTCTGCAAATTCACTGCTGTAGTATCATAGTTTTTATGCTGCAGGGGATCTTCTATACTTCCTGGGAACGTCAGTCCCATTAGCTGTAAAATATCCTGAACCTTTGATGTTATGCCTTGGGTATGGGGTCTGGTATGGACTGAATCATGTCCCTCCAAAATTCCTATGTTGGACCCTTAACCCCCAATGTGACTGTATTTGGAGACAGGGCCTTCAGGAGATAATTAAGGTTACATGAGATCATAAGGGCAGAGTCCTGATCCAATAGGACTGGCGTCCTTACAAGAATAGGAAAAGACACCAGTCATGAACATGCACAGAGAAACAGCCACGAGAGGACACAGTGAGAAAGCACCATGTGCAAGCCAGGAGAACAGTCTCACCAGAAACCCACCCTGCTTGCACCTTCATCTTGGACTTCCAGCCTCCAGAACCGTGAGAAAAATAAATTTCTGTTGTTTAAGCCACCCCATCTGTGGTATTGTGTTATGGAACCCAAATAGACTAATAGAGAGTTCAATTGCATTATTTGACAAGGGGCGGTTCTTATCATCTGGGTGTTACAGTGAAAAGTTACTTCTGATTGAGTGTTCCCTGTGTCCCAGGGACCACTAAACATTTAAGAGATGTGATCTCATTTCATCCTCACAGAGCCTCAGAAAATAACATCACCACCTTCATTTACAGGTGAGCAACAGAGGCAAAGAAAGGTTACCATCAGTCACTTGCCCACGGTCACCTAGCTAGTAAATGGTGAATTAAGCCAGAATTGAAACCAGGTTTGACTCCTCAGGAGGGGTTCTCTGCTCTGCCTTCAGACCAGAATTACTGGGGAGCTTTAAAAAAGAATTTATGCCTGGGTTCCCACCCCAGAGATTCTGATGTCATTGGTCTGGGGTATCCAGATTTTTAAAAGTTCCCCAGGTGGGGCATGGTGGTACGTGCCTGTAGTCCCAGCTACTCGGGAGGCTGAGGCAGAAGGATTGCTTGAGCCCAGGAGTTTGAGGTTGCTGTGAGCTAGGATGACGCCATGGCACTCTAGCCCGGGCAACAGAGCAAGACTCTGTCTCGAAAAAAATAAAATAAAAAATATAAAAATAAATTAAAAAAAAAAGACAGCATGACAAAAGTTCCCCAGGTATATCAGTAATCTATTGCTGCATAACAGATTACCACAAATTTAGTGGATTAAAATAACATACATTTATTATAGTTTTTGTGGGTCAGGAATCTGGGCACAATATAACAGGGTCCTCTGCACAAGGCTGTGATTCAAGTGTCAGCCTGGGCTGTGGTCTCATCAGAGACTCAAAGGGGAAAAGATCTTTGTCTAAGCTCCCTCCAGGACTAAAATCTCCATTGTCTTGCTGGCCAGGCACTGACTACTCTCAAATCCTGGGAACTGCCTGCAGTCCCTTGTCACGTGGCACCCTTACAATAGGGCAGCTTATTCTTTCAAGGCTAGTAGAGAGAATCTCTGCCCCAGTCTGTTAAGATGGAGTCTTGCATGATGTAATGTAATCATAGGAGTGATTCTTATCACCTTTTCCATTGAAGGTAACCTAATCAAGAGAGTGACAGTCAGCTCATCACCTTTTCCATATTCCATCGGGCATGATTCACTGGGGTCACCTTAGGGTGTCCTTGCCACACAGGTGATTTTAATGGGCAGTCAAGATTGTACTCTAAAGCATTCTGCTCTATTTCTTTTCCACTAGAAATAGTACAAATTTGAAATTCATTTTTTACTTTTTTTTCTTACCACTTAATTGTAAATGGCATGGAAAATGAACAAAAGAGAAAAATACTATCCTATCTAGTTCTGATTATATACATGAAACTGTCAATATTCAAGCATTTTTTGACCTACAACCTCGTATTGTCCTTCACTGATAAACCATGTGCCTGAAAAATGCCTAAATATAGTCAGAGGTTCAGGCAGAAAAAGTCAGAGGCACCTCACACATCATAACTTATTCTCAACTAATGGCACAACTTCAGTGATGCCACAGCAAATCCAAAATATCTGACATTCCATCTATGAAATATAGTCATATTTTCAAAATGGATTTCAGAGGCCGGGCGTGGTGGCTCACACCTGTAATCCTAGCACTCTGGGAGGCTGAGGCAGGAGGATTGCTTGAGCCCGGGAGTTTGAGGTTACAGTGAGCTGTGATGATGCCAGGGCATTCTACCCAGGGCAACAGTGAGACTGTATATCCAAAAGAAAATGCATTTCAGTAATACAGACAAACTTAGAAAATATAACTATTCTGTTATGAATCTAAAATACTTTGCTGTAGAGATAAAATTTAAATCATTTTCAACTTGAGATGTTTACAAAGGGGAGCTAAGGACTACTTGAGGAAAACTAAGAATGATTGGTTAAAAGGAGTTTCAATGTTGTCTGAATAGGAAACGTGAATTTAGACAGAGCATTTTCCTCAATGAGGTTCTCAACCACATCTGCTGTGAAATTCTCTGGGGCGGGCAGGCTTTCTCATTCCAGACTTCCTGGGTGTGAGTACTGAAGGTTGCCGTCAGGGGGAAGCTGAATTGGAAGATGGTGACTCTAATCTACTTAAAATGTGGCAATTGGCCCAGAGATTTCTATTTAAAATGATCTCCCAGAGTTTCTCCCAGGAAAGAATTAAAAGCAGCTAATTCACCACGCCTAGGCCTGACTGAAATATCAGAATCAATGGGTATGTTGTGAGTTCAATTTCAAGGAAGAAAAGCCTAATTTTGGAATGTGAATATTTTAGGAGCATCATAACAAATAGCTAAGGATGTTTTTTCTTTGCCTGGTGAAATGTGCAACTTTCTACAAAAATATCGCAGGCCCAGGCCTTTGATTTTCTCACAAAAGGACACCTGGCCTTTTGAAAGGCTGTGCCACTCTTGTGACAGAACCCAGTACTCTCTGGGGAGTTTTTTACTCTGAGCATACACTGCGTTTTTCTCCCACTCACAAATGCTCTAAAATTGCGCCATCCAGCATGGTAGCCACGAGCCACATATGGATCTTAATAACCAGAAATGGGGCTAGTCTGAATTGAGGTGTGCTGGAAATGTAAAATACACACCAGATTTCTAAGACTTTGTTTAAAAAAAAGTAAGATAGTAATAATTTTTACATCAATTACATGTGAATATGATAATATCCTATCATAGGATGATATACTCAGTTAAGTGAAATATATTACTAAAGCTGAAATATGTTACTAAAGTTAGTTTTACCTGTTTCTTTTTTTTTTTTTTTTTGAGGCTACTAGAAATTTACATATGTGACATGGTATATTTCTACGACACTTTGTTACTCTAAAATTGTGAAAACCCGTCCTCTTCCTTATCCGCGGGGTTGGATGAACCCAGCAGGCACGCTGGCTGTGAAGGCCTGAGCTGGGACCTTAGATTCTGGTTACCGAAATGAAGGGTTGCACAACAGGGCAAGAGAAGGATTTACCTTGGTAAGCAAGGGGGTTGGTGGACAAAGAAACAGACAAATAAATCACTAGAGCCTGGTTTCTATGAGTGTTTCAGGAGGGCAGCATCACCCGGGAAGTCATTAGACATGCAAATCCTCAGCGTCCATCCTCAACCTACTGAATCAGAAACGCTGGCTGTGGGACCCACAGATCTGTGTTTTAACAAGCCCTCTAGGTAATTCTGATACAACCTTAAATTTCAGCACCACTCTTATAGCTCGCTTAACAACCCGCCTGCTCTGTGGGTTGGAATTAGTTAACACTCCATATAACAGGCGAGGAAACTGTGTATTAAAGAAATTAAGAAACTCGCCCTAATTATACAGCTATTAAATGGCAAAAAATATATAAGGCTTTCAACCCCTATGTTTCTAATCCCAGGGTTGATACTCTTAATCATACGTCAAGTTAATGAGAAAAATAAAAAGTCAGAGGAAAAAAAACAGGGGATCTTTTTGGAGTCACTCACAAGAAAATCTGATGAAGTTCTGGTTCCTCTTCCACAAAAATGCACTTGCACCCAATGTGATACAATTTTAGGCAGCTACTTGACCGCTTGAGGGCCCTGTCTGCACCCAAATTTATACATCTTTGATCTAGAGCTTCAAACTGGATGATGAGTCATTCTTGAGAATAAACTAGTATCCCTTACAGGAATAGGGTGGTGTATGTATAACGCTCCTACTAAAGATAACTGAAGGAAAAATGTGGTCTTAGATATTAGATGCTGTCTTAGCTCAGGCTGCCATAACAACATGCCATAAGCTGAGTGGCTGAACGACAGAAATTTATTTCTCACAACTCTGGAGGGTAGAAGTCTGAGATCAGGATGTCAGCACCATCAGGTTCTGGTGAGGGCTCACTGCCTGGCTGCAGATAGCTGACTTATCACCGTGTCCTCACATGGCACAGAAAAAGAGCTCTGGTGCCACTTTCTCTTCTTACAGTGGCATAATCCCATCATGCAGTCCCCACTCTCAAGACCTCGTCTAAATCTGATTATCTTCCAAAGGTCCCATCTCAAAATACGCTGACATACGAATTTGGGGGGGACAATCTAGTCCACGGCAGATGGATAAAAACTATGTTTCTTCTATTAAATATGTGCTTAACACAGAACAAAGTACTCCTTAGTGGCTTACAACCCAACTTCTAGTGCTGCTTTTAGTGGAGGGGTAGCAGGCACCGAACTGATTTGAAATCTGCAAAAGACAGGGTCTCCAGGAGAAAGGAGGGCCACGGACATCGGTCACGTTTGGCAGTAATGTCAAAGCACTGCTACAAAAAGCGTAGAGGACCTTGCTAATAATGTCTGCCTTTCTCATTTGAAGATGATATTAATGGCAGTAATTTCTACCTGTGATAGCTTTGGGAACAAATTAGGCTGAAAAAATTGATGTACAAAGAACCTTCCTTTGTGTTCGTAGCACAGAAGGTATTTGCAGAGCCTGAAGCTGTTTGATAAGCACGGCACAGCTCGCTTTTAACCTAACCTGGAACTTTTATAATTTATTCCCAGACAATGGAGATCAAATGTCCAGGCATAAGGATGAAGGAGAGAAGGCTTGTCTCTTTTCATCAACTTGCAGAAATAAAGGTGAATATTTATTCCTTCATAAAAAGGAAAATAGGTTATCTTGAACAATATTTGGTTAATTTTTATTGTTTCTTTCATAAATTACTCTAAATTTAAGAAGATAGGAAGGCATTTAAGGGTGACTACATACCTCTCTGCTCATTTGACATTTATTTAATGCCTTGAAGGAAGAGGCAATCACTGATATAAATGGGTTGAATTCTAGACGTTTATATTAATACTTGGCAAAATAGAATTTGCCATAAAATTACAAATAATTTTATAATTATATATGCATATATATGGCTTTGTTTTTTTAAATTACATCAAGGATTCATTAAAATATATTTTAATTTTTTGCTTTGGAATCATCCTGCAAACCTAACCACTATCTATGGCACTATTTTTATGGGAGAAATGCAATTAATGTTAGAAACCCATTTAAAACTACCCCTGGCAAAAAGAGGAGATCTTTACTACCTTCTGCGACTTAAGAAAGTAGATTAGGGATTTTTCTCTTGTCGGGCTCTGGTGGAAGCAGTTTTCCTTCCCTCAGGCAGCTAATTTTGCAAGAGGAAGAGAATTCGCCCCCTGGTGGTGATCACATTGAACATGAAATATTCATAAATCTGGTGTTTATGTATGGCAAACCGCTTCTGTATGCCTTTCCTTGCCCACCAGAAGATTTTCTAATGCATCTTTATATCTCCCAATACTTCTAGGGCATTAAGCTTGCATCTGAAAGACATTCTGCAAGTTTTTTGAGTAATTATCAGGGATGCCAACTCTTTATTAATAAATGGACAAGAGTAAATGACTTACTCTTATAATCTCATAAAATAGGATTATAAGCAGAAGTGTTTTTCTTCCAATATGAGTGCACCATAATAGGATTTGCTTTGAAGTGGTTCCCAATAATGTTAATAAATTCCTAACAAACAGACATCCTATTTAACATCTAATGGTTCAGTTAAACTGATCTTGTCATTTCCCAGAGGAAATTTTCACTGCTCACCCCACATTGCCTTTGTTTATGGTTTTCCTTTGGCCCTATTGCCTAGAAGAAATTCCCTGGTTCTTTCTACATTGCTTTAAATCTATGGTCCGACATTCCTAACCTCTAGCAAAATGAAGTATTCATTCTTTCTCTTTCCTGAGATGTACTGTGAACCTAGAACATGCAATACTGGATACTGCGCTCTCTCTTGTATTAAAAAAGAAAAAGAAAAGAATCTTTCTGCCTGAATTACTCTGCCTGGGCTATATAATTAGCACCTCCCTATATATTACCTTATCTCTAATTTTCCATTCCACACAGCTCAGAACTTTACAATATAATGTCATATTAAGGTATTTCTAAATTAGATTATAAACCCCTTTTTATACGAGTTGATAATCCCTAATCCAAAAATCCAAAATCTGAAATGCTCCAAAATCCAAAAGTTTGGGCACCAACACACCACAAGTGGAAAATTCCGTACATAAGTACTTAGCACAAACTTTCTTTCATGCAAAAAATTATTTAAAATATTACATAAAATTACATGCAGTTTCTGTGTGTAAGATATACATGAAACATAAATAAATTTCATGTTTAGACTTGGGTCCCATTCCCAAGATATCTCATAATATATATGCAAATATTCCAAAATCTGAAAAAAAAATCTGAGATCTGAAACATGGTCCCAAGGGTTTTAAATAAGGGATACTTAGTCTGTGTTTACTTTTTCATTTATTAATTCATTTCAGGGATTGTTTACCACATTTGTTCATTCATTTACCTAATTCACTCATCCAGCAAGGATCTATGAACCCTGAATGAGACATTGTTAATGACATCATTGGGTCCATGGTGCCTGGCACAGGGCTATTTCACATAACAGGTGCTCAATAAATGCCCATGGATTGAATGATCCACTCTCTTACCCAGTCCTGATTTTCGTTATCTGTGAGATGGAAAGCTAGTTGCTATAAAATGGAACAAAGGTAACTGCAAAAAGATGTTTACCAACATCCTGACGTAATACCCCGACTCTGCCTCAGTTCAATCTACGCTCCTTTTGTCTAGTTGAGATCTCAGTGTGTGCAGTCACCAAGTGGCACAGTGGGAGGAACATGAACCCTGAGGGATAGGAGTGGAGATATTTGGGCCTGAAATCTTCCGCTTTTCACTATGAAGTATGAGGCAGTGTCACCTGCTGAGAGAAAGGAGATGGCAGCAGGACTCGGCAGGCTGATGCCACCAGAGCAAATTAAGGCCTGGGCAGGAAAGCCGTGGCAGAGATGCTCCTCTGTCTCTAGCCAGCTTCAGGAGCGAAGGAAGGGAAGCAATGAGGGGAATGGGAGCCTGGGGACTAGAGGACTCAGTGGGACATGGTGGGAGAAAGCTGGAGAACTAAGGAGCTGCCATCACAGATTATTTTCATATCAAAGTCTGCAACTTCAGAAATGAAGCAGTTCTTGGTGAGAATGAAGTCGAGGATGGATTGCTCGTGTAGAACGGAAGAAGAAATTTTAAAAGATGAGGAGGTCAAATGGAAGCTCAGAGGGACTGTTTCTGGGCATGTTAATGCTGTCTACAATCGTGGTGGGGGTACTGGAAGTCAGAGCTTCTGTGAGTTAGGTGGCAAAGTCTTCAATAAATGAAGGCTGATAGGATGGGGAGAATGGGAGAGCCACACAGCCCTCAGACTCAAAGAGATTATCAGAAAAATGCAGGGAATGTTGCCTATTAGCAAAGCTTAATTGGTTTATAGTTTGTTTCATTCTAAGAAGCTGATTATCTTTTCTATTTAATGACTCAGAAAACATAAGCATGGTTGATAAGTACATCAAAACTATATAAATTTAGAAATAAATACTCGGAAAAGGAATTAGAGTTTTATTCTGTGGTTTTTTAATGAGAGGCAATTTACCAGCCATCATGCATTTCCTATCTCATTTGAAAATAACACAGACTGACATTTTACTAATTCATTATGCCTGATCAAAATCGTATTTTGTTTTATCTAAGCTTCGGGTAGCATTTAAGTATTGTACTGGGAAGCCTGTTTACAAGGATTATGCCTGAGATTAATATTTTTAATGACTAGATGTGAGGATGTTCTCTTTCTGCATCACTTCTCACCCAGTGTAGGATGTAAGATACAAATCCTATTGCAACATAACAAAGCTCCTTGAGAGTTAGAGTCTAGTTTCAAAATTGAGAAAATGTCATACTAAATGTTTTAAACTTAAAGCAAAAGGAGAGCATGTGAATTTGAAGTGATAATGTTAAATTCTAGACATTAGCAAGTCTATTTCTTCATCAGATATATGAGGAGGTATAATCTATTAGTTAGAACCTCATTATCTCTGTTTTGTTAGACCCCCCATGGAAGGAGTTGTCAATGCCATCATTTTTACACCTTTATATTCTCAAGAATATCACTTGACTTACCTAGATAGTAATTAGGTTGCTGTTAAGACATGTTTGTTCTCAGCCAAACAATGACCAGGAAGGATCAAGACAGAGAGCTACAATGCCAAGGGCATAAAGCACAAGAGGGAGTCAGCAAATCCCCTTCGTGCTAAATCACAGCATTTTGGCTGGGGATGGGCAGATTTGGGGAGTAATGGTATCAGGCAGAAGAAACAGTTGCCAGTCAGTAGAGTTGGATAGTGACCTGGTTCTGGCTGCTGCCCTCAGGGTTTCTATAGACTTATCCTAAAGTGCACTTGAGCTTCTTGTTAGGCCCTTGAACTATGCAAGAACACCTAGGAGACATGTATGACCAGACCAATCTTCCCAGGTGATAACCTTGTACTTTCATGCTGCAGCCACATGCCCCAGCCACATGCCTAACCCCTACCTGCTCCTCTAGGCAAACTCTCCTTCTCATGCATCCTGTGCCAAAGACATCGTTATCATCACAAACTTCATGGAACATATTAGTTATGCTCCATGCATACTAAATTAAAAATCTCTATTAGACCTCTTGCCCTCTCTCTATAAATTGGGACTGTAACTCCCCTCTGCACTTTCTGCTCCTCCTCACTCAACAAACAGTTGAAACTTTTTGTTCAGTGCCAGCCACATTCATGAAACACCATGAGAAAGGTTGAAGTCAATGGATTTGGCAGTATCGGGGTTCTGGTCACCAGAGCTGCTTTAAACACTAGAAAAATGAATATTATTGCCATTGATGACCTCCTCATTGTTTTCAACTACGTGTTCCAGGATGATTCCACCATGGCAAGTTCAATGGCATCTTTAAAACTTGAGATGGGAGGCTCATCATCAACAGGAAGGCCATTTCTGTCTTCCAGGAGAGAGATGCCATCAACATCAAGTGGGATGGTATTGGTGCAGGGTCCCCTGGTGTCTTCATTGTCTTTGGGAAGACTGGGGTTCACTTGAAGTGAAGCCACAAAAATCCCCATCACTGCTTTTTCTGCTCATTCCCCCATATGTGCAATGAGAGGCGAGTGAACCACGATAATTCCCTCAAGATTGTCAGTAACACCCCCTGAACCCCCAACTGTGTGACCTTCCTACCCAAGAACACCCATAAAACTCACCATCATGGAGGAATCCATGATTATAAACAATGCCACCCAGGGCCACCCATGGCCCTTCTGGCAAACATGGTGCTGCCCAGACTGTTATCCTTGCAATTATTGGCACTGCCAAGAGTCTGCCATGGATCTGACCTGCCACCCACAGAATGCTGCTAAACGCAATGACAAGAATGTGGTAGAGCAGGTGTTGGAAGCCCCCTCCAAAGAGCGTCCTGAGCAGCATTTAAGACTAAATTGTCTCACTTGACTTTAATAGTGTCACCACCTTTGAGGCAGGGCCTCACTTACCCCTCAGTGACCACTCTGTTGAGTGTAGTTGTTGGTATGAATTTGACCACAGTGACCAAGTCCTCCAAGGAGTAAGATTCCCCTGGAAAACAAGCCCAGTAGCCTTGAGGCAGAGAGAGATCCTCAGTTGCTGGGAAATCCTCACTTTGCCCTTAACATCCAATACACTGAGAAACCCTCATCCCCAACAATGTTCCCATTTCAAGCCCCTGAAAACCTTTCCTTGTCACGTGCCTTCAGCATCGACAACGTGGTGCTCTGTACCCAGAGGAGGAAAATCTGCATGAGCACCCCCCCTTGCGAATCACATCTGAGCTCTTGAGTGTGCCTTTCCCTTCTGGGAAAGATTGCCTTTCTGTGCTCACCTCTTACCATTTACCCAACCCAACACCCTGTGCTTAACCCATATTGGCCTATTTGCTGCATTTTATCAACTCTACTCCAGTGAATCTCGTCTCTTGCTTGAATGTTCTTTCTCTGATACTTGTTTACCTGATAAATGATAGATAATCTTGAGGTGATTGGTGTAATGGAGTGTCAAAGAAGGAAATCAGAAGAAGCTGTGAAGCAAGGTCTTGATAATGAAAAGTTAGCAGTGCATATTTACCCACTGATAAGTAAACCACTGGTGATGCTTGGTTGTGAAATAGCAGACATGCGATGCTACCTAAGAGGTAGGATCCAAATGTCACTTTTTCTCCGCTGCTTCCTCTGGCTCTACTTCCAACTTCCCAATAAAAAAACCCCAGCCAGAATTAATTCTTTCTTCCTCTACTTTAATAAGAACACCAAAGCCATCATTTATGAGTTCCTTCATTTTCCATTCTCATTTCTTTTTTTATGGTTCTGCAAACTATGTTGTTTAATTGTGCAATGCACCATAGCATTTTTTCCGTGCAATGGTTGAAAATCCAATACTGAAACATAGAGCATTGCAGCTGGGTCCAAAAGCTGCTGGCAATTGGAGAGGCACCTACAGCAAAATGTTAGCATAAGGTTGAAGCACATGGCCTGCCAGATGCCTGCCAGGGGCACTACACATAAGGAATGTCTTCAGTGCACCTTTGTGGGGCCCTGCAGTTCTCTTGGGTCCCTCGGGTGGAAGGGGTTCTGTAAACTTCTTTGCATCTACATAAGCCCCCCAATTTCTCACCTCATCCTCCACCCTAGCCATCTCTTCAAATTTTCTTATCATCTTATCATTGCTCAACTGCGTATCGTGTATGACTACCTTGTGGCACTTAACCAGCCCCTTATTGGTTTTCCTTTTGGCTTTCCTGGGCACAACATCTTCAGCTGGGTGCTCTTCTGCAGTCCTTGGTTTGCTCTCTGGCTTTTCCTTATCTTTTAGCATTTTCCTCATCTTCTGTCTTTCCCTTGTTTTCTAACTTTTCCTTGTCTTCCCAGCTACTTCCAGCTCTCCCTCATCCTGTGGGTGCTCTTCATTTTCCATCTTTCCTTGGTTCCCAGGTTTTCCTTTATTGTCATTGTAGAGTTTTTCCATGTTGAGGTTTCCCCTCCTTTTCCTGTCCCCCGGAGATCGTGGTGGGGTTCCACACCCCTTTCCTAGCCTAAGCAGGTGGTGGGAACAATAGACGAACAGACCTGAAAGAAGCTTGAGCAACAATTAGGAGCCCAGGGACTAGGGTGGATTGCCCCAGGACCACCCAAGAAGGAAGGGCAGACACCTGGACTCACATTCTCATGTCTAAGGTTTGCTCCTGGGTATGCCTTTGATTCCATTCCTTCCAGCCTCTTCTGAGATTTTGTTTCCTGAGTCCTTCTTGTAACATTACATTCGCTCTTTCTCTTTCCACTAGGATCTTCCAGTCTACCTACAAATTTGCACAGATGCCCTTACTCTAAATCATGTGACTTTCATGCTCTATTAGCTAGCACTCTATTTCTAACCTTTCCCACCCAGCAATTCTGGTGAACACCGTACTCATCTTGCCTCTGTGTTGTTATTATACTAAGGTGTTTCTCCACATCTCCTTTTGGCTTCCTTCTTCACTATTCTGTTATCTTAACTGTAAATAATAATCATCATAATAATTGGGATGCCAAATGCAGTTGCCTTATTTTCAATTTCCATCCCACATAGCTGACCTATCAAAGCTTCTGAAATGTTCTCCCCTAGTATGTCACAATTCCTCTGGTTTTCCTCCTATGTGTTCAAGCACACCCTTCCAGACCCCCATATGGACTTCTCCTCCTCCCTTGCCCTAGGTATGCCCTTGGTGCTCTTCTTTTTTATAGAATATCTCTCTTTCACAACTTTACCCACCATCCCTGTGTGGATGAGTCCCATAGGTAAGTCTTGGCTTCTCTGCCAAGACCTGCTTCTGATGTCTGTGCCTGTGTCTCCACCTATGGGTTCACCAACGCTTGGGACAACATGTCTACGACTAATTCGCCTCATCTCTTTTCCAAAGACACCTTTGTGTCTATTGCTTGATTTTCCTTTCAAGCAGAAAACACCTTAAAATCATGAACAAGACATAAAGATCTTTCCTACTTTAAAGGCTTTCAGAAAGGATCATTTCCTAAGGCCCTTTGGCAAATAAACTTTATAAACCAGGCTACAGAGAACTAAAGGGAAAATGATAACGTTTTTAAACCTTATGGTAGACATAGTTCTGTAATTTAAGACTATAGATCAGAAAAGGCTCATTTTACAAAAAAAATATTTCTAGAGAAGCACATAAAGAGTGTTAGATTCTTAAAAGGCAAGATAGGCTTAAGAGTACTTACCTTAGAGGCATCGCTTATTTAAGATACAAGGCAAAAAGAGGTCTTGAAAAAATAGATGCAAAGATTGTTTCTATTCTGTTAATTTAATTCATTTACTCCGTGGGGATCATGCTACTAAAGATTTAAAAAGATTTAGTCATCTCCCTCTGTTATAGATTTACTTTAATTTTTTGTTTTTTCAGCTTTATACCTTTTGGACTAGAGACTTTTTGCACAAAATATTCCCATTGGGAGAAATATTTCTGACTAACCCTTTAAAATATGAACAGAACAATGTCCACTCTGGATTACTGGCTGCTCTTTGAATAATAAATCTTCCTACAATTAAAAATGAGTAATTAAGGTCTGGTTTAGAGACTTGATTTCAGAGAAAAGAAGCTCAGTAATTTAAAAAAAAATGAAAATGGAAACTGGTCAGAAATGAATAATAATTTTTCATTTCCACTTAAAAGAATCTCTCAGGCACTAAGTTTTATTCAAATTACCCAGGAGGTTACTCTAACTATTTATTTTCTTTCCAAATAGTCCCAGATTTTGAGTGAAGGAAATGTAAGTATGATTTGGGTTCCATAAGATGAACAGGAAAGAAAAGCAATTCAAAAGTTCATGTTGCAGCAGAGGTTGAGAAAGAGGGGGAAAAAAGAGCAGGGATGTGTTGATCTGAGGCAACCGGCCAAGCCCCTTTGCTCCCTCCTCACAATGGCCTCTTCCTGGGAGAATCCTTGCCAGACAAGGTCACTCACCGTGCAGGTTTATGGTGGCCGTGCTTTCAGAGCTTCCTTGTCCGTCAACCCCTCCAAACTAATATGGAACTTCTGGTCATGAAGGGGCTGCTTTTCTACCTGAGAGCCTCAAATATAACTGTGCTCAAACAAAGATGCCCTTTATCCATTTTCACAACGTGGTAGTCAAATACATTCAACATCATGGTGGCTTTTGGCTCAGCCCCAACCACAGGAGAGATATATGGACCACCACAGGTCCGGGAGAAAACCCCGAAACACCTGAACCATCTTCTCCAACAAAATCTCATGGAAACCTACAGGAGAAGCCCACAAGAGGAAAATACATCTCACTTCTCTATCCCAGACTAATAATTTTTATATTTCTAATTACAATTCACAGCATTTACACCAAAGTGATTAATTATCTCACTTGTCGCCTTCATAAAATTTGAAGTTCTATTCAAGATGACTGTAGAATAAGCTTAGCAAAATCAAACAAAAAAACCCAAAACCACTAATTGCCTATTATCAGTTGAAGGAGTTTCATTTTTAATGTAACCTCTATTCCCAGAAAAAAACTAAAATATTAAAGACATTGATCCTCATAGGCAAGGCTTCAAACTTTATGAAATGTTTAGAAAATCAAGAAAGCCTATTAATAGAGGTTATTTGTGGCAGAATAATGAGAGTTTCATTTTTGTGGACTCTAGGTAGGCTCCAAATGGCATTTTGCTAGATATCTTTGGAAGTATGTAATCTGTTTGCTGATCTTGGACACTCTATCTATATTAACCACTGTTCTTATAGTAACTTTCTTTTTTATTTTTTCAGATAGCTTGAGTCATGTGCCAAGCTATGGCTGTCTTTCCAAATGATTTTTGTGGCATGTAATAGAAAGGTTGTACCCGAAAGTTGAATAGTTTCTTCTGTAAAATAGAATGACTGGGACCCTGCCAGGTTATTTGTTAAGTAAAATCCTTTGGACAATGTTCAAGATCAGTTTATCTTATCTACATTTTCACATTGCAATGTGTTGTTTTACAGAAAGTTCCCCAAGTATCATATCTGCCGACATGCAATGATTTTTTAAATGTTTGTCAGTGAAGAAACAGTCATGTTGAAAAAAAATCCAGAAAATTTCCCCTTGACTTTAAAATTCATTTTTGTTAATAGTTGTATCCATAGACCACATAGAAAATCTGTTGCCCGATATTCCGGGGAGCTTTCATCAAATTTGGTGATTCAATTATCTTCATAGAAAAGAACGTCAGTTTTAGACATTAAAATATTGAAACAATAGCCTCCTCTGAGTCCCTCTTTTCCTGGAAAATAGGAGAAGGACAAAGGGCTCGAGCAGAAATAAAATCAGCCCCAGAACCTAATGGGGCAAGGGAACATGTTTTTTTAAGATGCTGATGGATGAATGGGAAATTTAAAACTTGAGTGTTATAAAAGCTAATGCTTTTAAGACTAATTATCTGTAATGACAATATGTCTGTTTGCTATGTAAATAAGAGCCTGCAATGAGACACATCTGTCAAAATGAAACATGACACAGGGGAGATTAGACTAAAGCTTTTCTTACAGTGAGTTTGTGGATAAACTTTTTCTCTGATTAATAAAATGTTCAATTGTTTGAGATGCTTGCACCGAGACTTGGATGGAAATGAGATTGGATTGTTGCAAAAATGTTTTATGGATGACTTACGCAGAGTCAGCCCGATACGTTCATTTAAGCTCAGCAGAAGTGATGGATGCTCCACCAGAAGGAAGGAAGGAAGCCATTACTCATGTAGAGGTACAGGATCGTCTGTGGGCTGAAGACTAGTACCTGGCATTAAGGTATTGGTTTATTTACACCAAAAGACAATCTAGAAGAAATTCCTTTTTCTTTTTCTCTCTTTTCATTTAGAAACTCTCATAAAACAGACAGAACTATGGTTATCTGAGCCTTACCTTTGCCTCACTCTCTTCTCTCTCCTGTAACGTCAACCTTCCCCAGTAGCCCATGTCTCTGCTGTCTTAAAGTAACTAAGAGAAAACAGAGAAAGTCCTCTTTGAATTCTGCTTATCCATTTGGCAACAAGTTTCTCAGTTTCTCACTCTCTCCCTTCGCACTCAACTCACTGAAAGACATGCCTTCCCACGTCTGTCTTCGTTTTTATACTTCACTTTCGTTCACCAACCTGTTATAATATGGTTTCTGCCCTGATCCAGCTTTGAAATTACTCTTGCTAAGATCACCAATAGCAACACAGAGGACTCTATTTCAGTCTTCACCTTGTTTGGCCTCTGAGTTGCACCCAACACCATTGGTAAATCCCTCTTTTCTTGAAGTTCTTTGCTCCCTTGGCCTCTAGGACCCCAGTTCTCCTGCTGCACCTCAGTTACACTCTGCCTCTTGGTCTGTCCTCCTGTAAACATGGGTGAGCCCCAGACTTCCACCAGGAAGCAGCTTCTCTTCATGCTCTGTGGGAATTTCATCCTTGCCTCCTCTCATGGCTGAGAATTCCAAGATCTGTATCTGCTCTTCAAACTTTCTCTTCAGCTTCTTATCTGTACCTCCCACGGCTTACACGGGTGTTCCAATGACACCTCAAACTCAATGTGAACAAGAAGGTTTTATTTTAAAAACAAAAAGTTTTCCCTTCTGTATTTCTTATCCTCTCAATTTTTCCAACAGTAACCAACGAATCAGATTCATCTCCTCCCTCTCCCCAAGGACCAACCTCACTGTCATTAAGGCCTGTGGATTTCCCCTGGTGTAACTGTACCTTTCTCTCCATTCTCAGTGTCACTGATGTAGTTCCCATGCTCATTGTCTTTTGTCTGAAATCTCCTAACCATTCTCTCTGTCATTATATCTGTTCCCTTCCAGTTCTTGCCTTATACTTGTGCCAGAGTGATATTCCAGGTGGCTGAGAAGCCGGTTACATTTCTTCATGAAGCAATGGCAGGCTCCGTAATGTAAGATTGTGTCACCTCCCATCCTTCCCTGGCTCATTTTGCTTTCCATCTCTTTCACTGCCCTGAGATTACGCTTCCCAGGAGAGCATCAGCATTTAATCATTGCTGTGGGTGTTGTGTGGTATAGACTCCATGCTAAAACTCATGTTATCACTCACTCGACCTAAAGAAAACCTTAGACGTGGCTCCTGCCGGCATTTCAAATCTCATCGCATGATGGTCTCCTGCCCTCATTTTATGGTAAACCAGAATTACGCAGAGTTTTCAGAGTTGGCCACTTCTTTTTACAGCATCATCTGTCTGTATCTGTCCTTTCTTCTGCCTGGCGAGTCCTCTCCTATCCACGCCCTTTGGTCAACTCCCAGCCATGCCATAAGTGCAGTTGTACGATAGTCAGATAGTCAATTTAGTATTTTAAAAGCAAGGAAAATGTTTCAGAGCCTTTCCGAGTTTTCTTGCCTAATGCTGAAAAATTAGAAAGACAAAAAGTCATGTATGAGTGGGTAAGCACTTATTCTTTCTATTACGATAAAAAATATTTGAAATGCAAGGAAACCAGAATGGAGACAAGCTGAAATGCATTCATTTATCAGAAAATGCCACTGAAAGATTCTTAGCAAACGTTGCTAAAGATGTGGAGAAGTAGATATTAAAACAAATTATATACAACAGGTTTTCTGTATAGATAGAAGAGAATAAAGACATCAGCTAACAAGTCAGCTTATGATATTACTAGTCTGATTTAAAAACGAAATAGAAAAAGAGCTCGTTTTTTGGTGAGCAACTAAAAGGAAACATGTACCAGCTAAGATATATTCTCAACAGCAACTTCTTAAATAAAAACAATGATTTATGAAAAAAGCTCTGCTTAATGGAATGGCTGCTTCAAATGGAATAACAAATATTCTGGGGTAAAGTTGCAGAGACAGTTCTACACATGAAATTCTGCACAGCCCCGTTCCTAGTCAAGATGTTACAGCACAGAAGTTGAAGCCAGAAGTGTGCCAAGTGTCAGAAATGTCAAAAATGTAGTTATTGTTCATGAATACAAGACCTTTGAAATATGCTAGACTCACTTACAGTGCTTTGTAATGGCATGGAGAATGATCATGGTAATATTCTGAATGACACAGGGGTCTTTTTGGCTGTTTGTGGCAAAATGTATAGAAGACTTGTCGAATCTTAAGGCCTTATACATCTTTATTATACAAAACACCATGCTCTCCAAATTTGCTGTGTTTGTCCGTGATGACAAGTGGTTGTCAGGATATGCTGTTTGGAAGATATTTTCAAAGACATTTTCAAAGGCATTAACACCCTTCCTTCAGGGTAAAGCCATCATTTTAATAATGAGTGAGAAAATAACTACTTCTTGAAAGAAACGAACTATGGGGAGAATATCTTCAAAAATGGATACATGGAATTATTTCCATCATTACATGATCATACAACTGAAAATAGCGTGTGCCACCTGTAAAAACTCTCTTATGTGCTCATTTTTTAAAAGTTGAAAATAAATATTCCAAACCTTTTTTTAAATCTTCCACATAGGGAATTCCATTAAGTCTGGACCCATTTATAAAAATATATAAAATATGGGACCTTCTTACAACTTTGTACAAACAACCGAGTGGTATCAGAGAAGATGAAGTGATGGGACTCAGAACATGGTACCCCAAAATGAAGACCTCAGAAGCAGAAGTTCTTCTCTGACCTTCTCCCACCCTCTTGCATCTGAGTTCATTCTCCCCTGAGGCTAGCCATAGAAACTAGAATCGCTTTTCCCCAAGGTGGGTCATAAAAGCCAGAACGCCTTTTCCTGAAAGCCAGCCATAAGACATAAAATTATTCTGTGTAAAAACTGGCCATAAGGAAATTCCCTGACCTACCTTGTTTGACTGTAGGTTATAAGACCCCTATTCCAGAGAGGGTCCTGCTCCACACCCAGAAAGAAGGATGCTGCTCAGAGAAACCAAGAAGAATCTGGACAGACAGGCCTTGCTGGGTTTCCCCACCCAGTCTCGTAGCATTAGATCATACACTTTTTGCCCAATCATATTTCCACATGGCCGTCCATTCTTTGTTGAACCTAAGAATAAAAATGAACAATTTCCCCTGTATGTTTGGGTCTTCATTTTAAAGGGCCCTGTGTATACACATTAAATAAATTTGAACGCCTTTCCTCCTATTAATCAATCTGCCTCAGGGGGGGGACCAAGGCCCTTGGTTCCTACTGACACCAGCCAAATATTCTCCTAGAACATGAAGATTTTTCTTAACATCTCTCCTGCCATTTTTTAGCGTTCCTAATCCTGTCCTCATTCTGTCTTCTCTGTAGAGCAGAGCTTGGCATAGCAATATAATGGACAGTCTCCACTCTGCTCTCGTAAGCCTAAGTCATTTCAGTGCAAATTCTAGAGGACAGAAATAAAGAGATCAATCTAAGTTTAAACTCTGCTACTAATTAGCTATGTGCCAATAAAGTCATTCTAGTCAGATGGGGTTTGAGTTGTGTCACTCAATAGTTGCGTGGCCCACAGTGTTCTCAACGTCACAGCTGCTGCTGAACTTGCAAACGCTGCTAAGTGGGACTCCGGGTAACTGATGAGCCCACTTCAGAGAAGGCAGTAGGAGAAGCTATGGCACCTTTCCTAAGCAGCCAAAAGGAGCTAATTTTGTAACAGTCTCTCTTGAGATTTGTAGGTAGAAGAGAAGGAAGGTCTGCCCACATGTGTATCACCGTTCGGAGTGACAATCAGGCTCAAGGAAATATAACAAGTCTCTTCAAGTTTGTTGAGCCACAATCCAAAGCTTAATTATGATGAATGACATTAAGCAAACTTTTTTTTTTTTTGCCGATCCCTTTTCTTCCCCAAGCGTCTATGTTTGGGACCTTATTTTAATTGAAATCTTTGCAATTAAATGTTATGAACAGTGATATATACAATATGGGGTAATTCTTTTAAAAGATAACGAAATGTAAAACCTTGTCATGATTTTAGCTTAAAATATTATTCTATGCCTAGGGCGAACGTCAGAGAAACAGTCTCATTTTATTAAAGATCACCTGGAAGATAAATAATATTTAATACATGTCATGAAAAATCTACAAAGAAAAAGAAACATCAAAAGGTTGCTGTTAGAATCTGTGACATTCCAGGGTTTATACACAGGTATCCATAATATCCCAGTGTTAAATCACAGTAAAATGCCATTTCATATTTAAAGCAAGAATGTTAATCACTGGATACAGAAGTTATAGGAATTCTTATTCTAATAGTAAATTCTTGATACTAATTCATTTTCTTAAAAAAAATTGATGTCAGCACAGCTCTGCTTGCTAGGATACAAAATTTAAGGCCACAGGGAGGACGTAAAATGTAACAGGAACAAGTGGGAAAAGCCTTGTTTTGCCAATATTGTAAAGGCTCCTCTTTAGAAAGTAACTTCATAAGGGCAGGAACTATATTGTTTTTGCTTATTTTAATATCCCCAGAACTTTCCAACAATGCCTGGGACACACTAGGTATTTCATAAATATTTGTTAAATGGATAAGTAAAAGAACAAAGTTGGACAGCCATTACATTTATTAAAAAGAGAAATCACCAAAAACAGGCCACACAATTGTTCAGTAACAGAACTCAAACTCCATCTCACTAGAATGACTTACACGGCACATGGCTACTCAGAAGCAGAGTTTAAACTGAGATTAATCTCTTTATTTCTGTCTCCTGAAATTTGTACTAAAATCACTCTATAAGAGCAGAGTGGAGGGTGTCCATTATATTGCCATACCAAGCTCTCCTCTAGCTACTTCCCAGGAGCTGAGAGAGGAAATAGGAAAGGGAAAGATGAACACCCCAGCTTTCTTCAACCCACTAGGAAGAAAGGAAGAGAACAAAGCTGTAATAGAAGTGGGAGCAGATTTTGAAAGAGGAAGGAAGCAGAGAGGGGTCCAAAAAGAATCATCCTTATGTGACCTGAAGATTTGCCATCTAGTTTCACAATTTGCTTCATTTCCTTTGAGTTAATGTTCTCTGGGGCTTTTTCAGTACTAACTTTCAATACCAAAGAAGTGAATAAAATCCTAAACATCAAAAAAAGCCTAAACTTTTTTCTATACCAAATGTATATCATATTATTGACCTTAAAGGAGATGCAATTGCTAAATTCCAAGCTGAAAGAAACATGTCATATAATTAGGATTATTTCTTCCAACTACGTACTTCTTGGGTAACAGATGTAGTTACATTCCAAGGCTTACTAAAAAGACTAAACCACTTTCACTGGAAAAAAATTAAATGGAAGTTTCCATTTGTATTCAAAAGTGTGTGAGGGGAAGGAAAACCAATTACAAAACACAGAGAATATTTAGATCCTAAAGAAATTAGGAACATTTTATTTGTTTTTAAATAAATCATAAAAAGTGATGATCTAATTATAAAGCACTAGTTAGTATATATGGTAGAAAAGCAATAGCCTCTTCGATTTTAGTTGAGTTAATGGTGGGATTTGTCATCAGTCTACCCAAACCCACAGCTATAGGATTTCCTAGTTCAGTCATGAAAATAAGCATAGGGTTCAGGCATCAGGAAAGAATGCAATGGCATTTTCCTCTTCTTTTATGTTGCAGTTATTTAGTCTTCATAGTAATCTTTATGGGGCGAGGGGAAGGGCTGTAGGGGAAAATGAGAGTTACTTTCAGGGAAATGTCTTGTAGCACGCTCAGGATAAAAGGAAGTGCCTGTCTCCCAACATGTCAACAATGCCTGTCGGTGCTCTCTCTACCTGGGGTAGCCAGTTCTTACTCCCTTTTTACAGCAAAACCGTTATGCTGGCCAATCATTTCCACATTTTATCCCTTGAGAACTGCAAAGAATGTTAATAGATACTACTAGAAAAAGAAAATCTGACATAAAAAAAATTTGAAAGACTTAAAGAAAAGCTTAAAGCAAATTAGAATGATTTGTTTGCTGCCCACCTCTCAGGCTCCCTTAATAAGCTGAAGGGCGTAGAAACTCCCCAAGAAGGGGATCTAACACCAAGTGTTCTCTAAATTTCTTTGGAACCTTTTTTTCTCAAAGTACCTTAGGGAGAAAACATGCGTCCCTCTTCACTTGTGTGAGAAAAAGCACTGTAAGCCCTTTTCAGGACAGCTCTAACTCCTTAGAGGAAATCAATTCTCACACAACTTGTCTAATTAAAATCCGTCAGCAGTTTAAAATACTTTAGGGTATTTCAAGGTTATAACACAAAATCCTGATTTTGGTTTATAATCTGACTCCTGTCTGAATCTGCAGCCTGTCCCTTAATTCCTTCACTTTAAACCCCCAGAACTCGCTGGCTCTCTCAGCTCCTTAGAAGGGTCCCTCCTGGCACCCTGGCCTGGCTGCTGTCCCACCTGGACCTGATTTGATTCCTAAATACATAGTCGCCTGTGCTTCCACCAGGGTGCAGTTCTCCTGACTACTCACCTCCGTCCCTCACACGTGTCTGCGGCAGGCACTACAGAAGTGTTTGTGGAAGGAACGGATGGATGAATGAAGTCTTTCACCTAACAGAAGGATGGGGGTGAGGAAGGGAGGAGTTTAATGTCAACAGAATGTTAAAGAACAAACACTCTGCTACTCAACTCTTGGTTTTTCATGTGATACATTATATTATGCAGCCTGATTAAATCACTAAGGAACAGGCCAAAACCCTACCCATTTATGGTAAAGAGAGAATTTCACTTTTATTTTTAACTATATTAGACATGTAAATATCCCAGAGCATAAAATCTATACATATATATTCTTCCTCCCACTAGTGACTCATTCTTCTATGAATCTACTTTTCTATTACTACGAGATTCCCTTTCTTGACATGTGAGCACTCTAATTAATGAGAAGCTGTTTTTTTTTTCAGTATAATAGAAATGTTTTTTAAGGGGAAGGAAAAAATATGATTCCAAAGAAATATCAGCCCATGGTAGAGTGGTAGATGCATGCCTATGAAGCAAGACATACAAGTCCGCATAGGTATTCAAAGTCCAGGAGTTAGGACCCTGGAAATTGATTTATGGAAATTAACTGATATTGCCAGCAATCTGTGACTCCATACCTGCAGGAAGCCTCCAAATCTCCCCAGGCTCCGACATGTCACTCCATCCAGCGCACAATGCCGACAGTGAACATTTATGCTGTGGTCCTGCTGGGCTGCCAACACCAATACCAAACTACTAATGGATTTTTTCTGCTCCTCTGCTCAAGTACAACTGAAAGACTGGGTGCCGAAACTTCCAATTAGTAAGAGGCAAGAGAAAAGAACTGCAATGATTTTCTGAAATCATAAACTAGGAGGTCTACTTTTCACTTGCTCATCCAGTTGCTTTTGTGTCCCCCTTCAGTTTAACATTATCCCAAAGTTGAACTTAAGACACATCCTAACTTACTATTTCTATGGATTATAGTCATCAGAATCAGGGCTGGACTTACGCATGGAGAAAGTAACCACCTATGTGGTGTGATCACCTACATGCTTCTCAAAAAGAATACCACCCTTCTCTAGCCCAGAAAATTGAGAGCTAGAATCTAAGACAAGACTTTTCTTGGAGAATTCTATTGGGTTTGGCCTTATGCAATACAATGCTTTATATTAAAATTACATTTGATACCACTCCCCTATACATACATATAGTCACACAAGTATGAACACACTAGGTACCTAAAGGGTCAAATTGTTTTGTAAAAAAGAAGACTGTGCCCCTCAAGACTGCACCATCTGCCTCATAGTTTTGGTCACTGATAGAATTGGTTTGAATAATACAGCTGCAAAACTTAGCCTCGAAATTGTCTTGACTTACTGAAGTTACAACCAATGAATACTAAAAAAATAAATCTAAGAGCACCTATACTCATTTGCTGTGGCCACTAGAACAAATTACCACAAACTTTGGGGCTTAAAACAACAGAAATCTATTCTCTCACAGTTCTGGAGGCCGGAAGTCTGAAATCGAAATGTCAGCAGAGTCGTGCTCTCTCTGGAGGCTCCAGGTAGGAATCCTCCCTCGCCTCTTCCCACTTGTCCTGGCAGCCAGCATTCCTTGGCTCAGGGCTGCATCACTCCAGTCTCTGCCTGTGTCTGTCTGTAATCCCCTATCTTTTGTAAAGATACGTGTGATTTCATTTAGGGCCCACCTGGATAACCCAGGATTACTTCCTCATCTCAAGACCCTTAATTTAATCACATCTACAAAGAGCCTTTTCCAAATAAGGTAACATTTACAGGTTCTGAGGGTGAGGACATGGATATCTTTGGGATTGGCCTCGGACCGATGTCCACAGGAGAAAGAGAAAGCAGCGAAAGATGTGACAAATGGCTTTACCAATCGGAAATCAGAAAGTTGAAATGGCTCTGCCTGGGATATCGCTTTTATTTGTTTCCCAGGAATATAAACTGAGGTGTATTAGAAATGAGAAAAGGTCATTGAATTTGCAATTGGAAGGTCATTTGTGACCTTTGCAAGGGCAGCTTTAATGCTTCATTCAGGTATTTATCATCCTGGAATAGAGCACTAGATAGGAGCTCCCGAGACAGGAGACCTGGAGTTTAGATTTAGCTCTTCATCAAATTAGCTCTTCTTAGTGAGGGCACCATCTGGGGCATTTGCTCCCCCCAAAGTGAAAGAATTGGATGAAACAATGATGAAAGTCATATCCAACACTTCCATTTTTTATATACCGGGTCCAAGGCACAGGGCTGGTCACGGTGTGAAATATAAAGATACCATAAGAGGCAGGGACGGAGCTCTAAAGGACATCATAGTCTCCAAAAGCAAATTCCTAGTAAAAAGTCATCCTGGAGCTATTGGGGGAAGACATTGGGATTTATATTTCAAAGGAAAAAAAATGACTAATTTCTGGTATAATTTTATTTTAATTCCTCACTGTCAGACTTAGCCTGAAAATGATAAGACCTTTGATCACCTGATAGAAGTTATTTCCCAATATGAAAAATCTTAGAAAAGAATGATCCACAAATTTAGGAGTTTTACTCAGTGGGCAAATTTGGTATTAATTTGAATATATTACAAGTCGGGTCTCTTGGGATATTTAGCACTAGCATACTAGATGGAAAGTTGTGATTACACATTATATATTTTAAGACAAAATAGATTCAGCCAACTCTTGAGCTAAAGGAACAGAAAATCTAAGCACACATAATGAATACTGTAGAAATTTGGTATTAAAAAAGATGTACTACATTGTCTGATACATCTTCCTGTCAACATGTTCATTATAATGCATTCTTTTTATTCTATACTATTCAGAATTTCTAGCTGTCTGTACATTGATTTTACACCTCCCACCACAAAGCTTAGAAACATTGACAAGCATCCTCCTATACTCTAAAACGATGCAGTATGAGGAAGACATTTCTATTGCTTTAATCTTCATGAAAATGCTCACGTGGTTAATTTGCTCAGTTCCAAGTCTTTGGTATCTTGTCACTCCTTTTGCATATACTGATATCTAGGCTGAGCTCCTTTTCCCAAACGGAAAGCTTAGCTCTGATTACATTGAAGGTGCTACCAAAACAACAAAAGAGGACTGTGGATTACTAATTTCAGAAGTGTGTCAATACCACTCCAACCCACCCTTATCCAGACCAAACCGCCCACCAATGGTAATTTACTGCCCACTGTGGTAAATTCGGCTGTGGCCACTTACCTCCTCTCTCCCTAAAAGCCTCTACTTCTCTAACATCTCAGAGCTGCCCCTGAGGGGACGTAGTCACTTCCTTCTTTCACTTCTCACACATGATTGTGTTGTTTGAGGGGCAGCTGGGCAGCCAATTGACTGTGGAATTTAGGGTTCAGAAGACCTGGCTCAAGTCTTTCTACCACTTACTGCTGGGTAACATTCAGCAGTCACTTCATCAGAAGCTGAATGTGTTCCTCTGTAAAAGATTAATAAAACCCACCCAATCTACATATGATCATATGAGATCTGAAGAAGAAAAGGAAGTAGACATGAGAGCACTTTGCAAACCACACTATGACTTGCTGTGAGAGAGAAGGAGAAGCTGAACAGCCTCAGTGCAAAACCTTTTCTTCCGAGCTGGTAACACACATGCCAAGGAGCCTTCACTGCTGCTATTTTGCCTGGGTCCATGAAAGAACATCGTCTCCAGGTGAATGGAGGCAGGCACCAGCCCGGCTTCCTGCAAGCCTGTCCTTACATTCGGGTGTCTCAGAATGGGACTCGCTGGCCTTTTGGGGTAATTTCAAATTACTAATCTGGAGCCTTATTTTTCAGAATTACCAAAGTCAAAACAGTGGTTATTTTATTTTTATCCTCCATATAACAAAATGGACATTGTTCAACAAGGAATCGTTGGCTGATTTGACAAAAAATTATCAAATCAAATAAAAATATATTTTAATGTCTCCCTAAATGATCAAAGGACTCATAATTGTGTCAAATGTACTTATTAAGTCAGTGTGCAACTCCATTCCATTTTGGGATCTGAAATGAGGCCAATCTCAGTCTAAGAGTATTGGAGCAAGACAGAGTATGTTCTGGAATTTTTTTCTCCCAAAAGGTCACTGCTGTTACCTCTATATGAAGGGACTTCAAAAGTTGATGGAAAAATGGAATTAAAGGATAAAAATAAAAAATATAAACTTTATTTTTCAACATAAACTCCATCCAGTTCAAGAGATTTTTATAAGCAATGATACCAGCCATTTAGTCCATCCCTAAAGGACTGACGAGCCTGGGAATTTAACCATGTCAATGCAGTGTTTATTACATTATTAACTGAAGAAAAACAGGTGCCCTTCACAGATTTTTTAAGATTTGGAAACAAAAAAAAGTCAGAAGCCAAACTGGGACTGTAAGGTGGATGTCTAATGATTTCCCATTGAAACTCTTACAAAATTGCCCTTGTTTGATGAGAGGAATGAGCAGGAGCATTGCTGTGCTGGAGAGGGACTCTCTGGTGAAGCATTCCCAGGTGTTTTCCTGCTAACAGCTCTAGCTAACTTTCTCAAAACACTCTCATGATAAGCAGATGTTGTCATTCTTTGGCCCTTCTGAAAGTCAACAAGCAAAATGCCTTGAGCATGCCCAAAATCTGTTGCCATACCTTTGCTCTTGACTGGTCCACTTTTTCTGTGACTGGACCACTTCCATCTCTTGGTAGCCATTGCTTTGATTGTGTTTTGTCTTCAGGATCATACTAGTAAACCCATTTTTCATCCCCTGTTACAATGCTTCAAAGAAATGCTTCAGGATTTTGATTCCACTTGTTTACAATTGCTGTTGAAAGCTCTGTTGTTGTCTGCAGCTGATCTGGGTGCAATGGCTTTGGCACCCATAGAGTGGAGAGTTTGCTCAACTTTAATTTTTCAGTCAGAATTGTGTAAGCTGAATTAGTTGAGATGCATATGGTATTGGCTATTGTTTGTGCTGTTAATAATCAGTTCTCTTCAATTAGAGCATGAACAAGATTAAATTTTCCTCACAAATCAATGTGGGTGTTTTGCTACTGCAGGTTTCATCAACATCATCTCATCCTTTTTTTTTCTTTTTTTTAATAAATGGAGGGGGGTCTCACTATGTTGTCCAGGCCAGACAAAAACTCCTGGGTTCAAGCTATCCTCCCGCCTTGTGCATAGCTGGGACTACAGGAACCTGCCACCAACCCTGGCTCAGTTTGTCCTTTCTTAAAATGAGCTATCCATTTGTAAACTGTTGGTTTCTTTGGGGCATTGTCCCCATAAGCTTTTCATGAAGTGTCAGTGATTTCACCATTCTTCCACCCAAGTGTCACCATAAATTTGAAGCTTGTTCTTGCTTCAATTTTAGCAGAATTCATGTTGCTCTGACAGGGGCTCTTTTCAAGCTTATGTCTTATACTTCTTAGTGCCTCAAACTAGATCCTGTTCAGAAATGTTATAACAAGTTAATATTATTTTATTTTGGTGCAAAAAAAATTTCAAATCTATGCATAGTTTTTTCGTAATAGGCATTTTACATGAAGACCCCCCTCATATAACCTGATGAGCTTCATTTAAAACTCTTGAAGTAAGTTTTCAAATATTCTGGACCCAGATTCTGGGACAGTTTGCATTGAGTAGTGATTTTATGTCTTACTATATCTGTATAAATAGTAAAGTTATAGGGAAAGTGTCAGCTGTAACATGTGGCAG
>CAUYSK010009714.1:0-51088 GCA_963575035.1 Avahi laniger
TTCTTCAACAATTAAAAATAGAACTACCATATGATCTGGAAATCTCACACATTCTAGATGCACATTCAAGAGAATTAAAATCAGAATCTTTAAGAGATACCTGTATTCCCATATTTATTGCAGCATTATTTACAATACCCAAGATGTTGAAATAGCCTGTGTCCATTAACAGATGAATGGATAAGGAAAATGTAGTATATATACATGATAGAATATCATTCAGCCTTTAAAAAGAAGGAAATCTTGAATCCTGTCATTTGTGACAATCTGGATGGATCTCGAGGACATTATGCTAAGTGAAATAAGATAGTCACAGAGGACAAATATTACAAGATTCCACTCTTATAAGGTATCTATAATAGTAAAATTCATAGAAGAAAATAATAGAAGTGGTTTCCAGGGGTTAAGAGGATTGGAAAAATGAGGAGTTGGAGTTGGTTTTAAATGCGTTTAAAATTTCAGTTATGTCTTATGAAGACGTTCTAGAGATCTGACATAAAACACGGTGCCTATAGTTAATATCAAGGTATTATGCACTTTGAAATTTGTTAAGAGGGAAAATCTCATGTTAAGTGTTTTTAACACACACATATCTGCAAACAAAGAAAAATAAGGAAACTTATTTGGCAGATTTTGGATATATCTATTACCTTGATTGTAATGACGATATATTGGGTGTTTGCATAGGTACAAATTCATCAAATTGCACATATTAAGTGTATGCAGTTCATGGTATATCAATTATACCTCAATAAACCTGTCAAAAAAAAAACTCTGACAATATGTGCCAGACTTGATTCCAGAAATGCTATATACCAGCAACTTCTACGTGCACTCTGGTATTCCTCTTTTGAATGGGAATGTCTATAGTAGTTATCCTATGTTTATTGTACTTTTCTGTTAGGTGCAGAGAAGGGAGAAGGCAGATAACTTTTCTCTCCCATCCCTTGATTAAGAGGTATAGTCTATTTACCGTCCCCTTGAAATTGGGCAGGACTATGTCACTGCCTTGTCCTTAAAGCCACCATGCTAAGACCACCTAGTGATAGAGAGAGATGCCTACAGGGCTCCAGCCTTTATCATCCCCAGTGTTTGAGTTTCCCCAGCCCAACTAGACATATGAACGGGCAGAACCTTTGGATAATTCCAGCTTATCCACTGCTTGACTATAATGAAATGAGAGGCCTCAGGTAAGAAACACCTACCTGAGCCCATCATCCTGTAAAAATGTGAGAAAAATGAGAATGTGATTTTCATTAGTTTTAAATCACTAAGTTTGTGTTAATTTGTATCCAGCAATATATAACTAGGACACTAAGGTAGATTGTAAAAAATTAAAGAGGGAATGTTAGGTTGAAGAACATCATGATCAAGTAAGTGTTTAGTAAATAAGCAAGAAAGATGGCTATCCAAAGAAGAGAGGTTGCGTAACAAAATAAAAGCAAACGAACAAAAAAACAGATTATGAGTTGTGAAAGTAAACCACACTAAAGGGAGATATTTGAATATCTTTTATGCAAATATAGAAATCATAGATAAGATGATTCTGGAGGCAGGATAAATACTGATGGGTAATCCTGGGAAAATAGAATGATACAAAGCAGACTTGCAAACTTCCCTACCCAAAACCTAACAAAATAAACAGAAATGAGCAAAAATATTTAAAAAATTAATTTTCCAAGAGCATGCAGTATAGATGGAGCAAAATTTATTATTATTCATTTTGAAGAAGCTAATTTGGAAACAGAGAGACAGGAAAATTCAGAAAATAGTATGCAAAGACTTTCCTATTTCTCAAGAAGACATCTAGAGGAAAAATGTGCAAAATTCCCTTTATATTTTCCAGTTTGGAAGGCAATATTGAATAATCTTATGAGGTATCCACTTCATAATAGATGCCTCTTCCTAACATCATAGATGGGAAACTTTTCAAAGAAGGAAAAAACTGGTAGTACTCATCAATTTTTTCCCTAAAATTAGAGGAGCCAGGAGTGAGAACAGAGATTGATCACAGTTAATTATTTACAGTAACAAACAACAAAATAAAACAGAACCTTGATAGATTTTGATGGTCCCTTGATATAGGGAATCACTTGGAACAAAGTAGTAAAAGGAGCTCTAATTGTTCTTTTTTCCTATAGCACCTTGTTCAAATAATACATTTCACTCATTTTTCCCACCTCTGGCTGGGGAGGAAGAAGAAAGCAGCTTAGAAGAGCTTATATGAGTAGCAGTGTGAAACTGTTGTATCCATCCTGTGTCTGCATTGGCAGAACAATCCAATATGAACATAATTTCTCTGCCCACATAAGAAGGATACACCCTGGACTACTCATAATAAACCCTGTTATAATAATAAAATTAAATAAAATTGAGCAGAAAACATCATCAAATCAAAATAGTCAAAACTGCATCTGAGGCTCCTTAAGAAAATAGAAACAGATGCAAACAAACGTCAGTAGTTATCAGTCCACAGACGGAACCTCTAAGGGAAGAAACAGGTAAGCTTCTACTAAGGCAGGCAAGCAAGAAGATTCTGTGCATCCTGTACAAGGACAAAGAAAGGGCTCACGTAGAGCTGCTGATATTAAAAATGAGTAAAATGAAATTTAAAAAAGCCATGGCACTATTAATTATGAAAGAAGAGAAAAATAAGAGAGAGAAGGAAGAGAAGTAAGAAAGGTAGAAAGGTAGCATATGAGATAGGAAGGAAGGTCTTCTAGAAGAAGGTGTACACAAAGGCAGAGGATACATGTTCCCCTAAAACACTTTCTCAGAAGAACTTATTAAAAAACAAAAATTAAATTAAAATGAAGAAAAGATTGACACAAGTAAAATTTAAAAGCTAAAATATAAGATCACAAAATTAATTTTCAAAAGTAGAGAAAGAATTGGGATATCAAAAAATACCACTATATCATGAATAAACATACTTTAGAGGGTGAGGAAAAGAGTAGATTCCAGTTGGAAATCAAAATCCTGTTACAAAAGAGAGAACTGAGATAATCACAAAGATTGTCACCGGAAAGCAAAGCAGAAGGACAGCAATTACAATGAAGATGGCAGACACGGAAGCCACGTGTCCAAGCAGCAGCGTGTGGACAGGGGCGTCCTTGGAATGGGGAAGAGGAAATAATGGAGCAGACACAGACCACTCAGAGATATAGACAAATAGTTTCTGAAATGAAAAAGTTGCTGAACCTTCAACTACAGGAAGTATTTATATCCACACGTGAGGAGGGAATTTAAGGGACTGCCCGGCATGAATCCTAGCTCCATTCTTTAATAGCCGAGTGACTTTGGGTAGGCTTCTTGGGTTGATTTTTAATTTGTAAAATATGAATATTAAAAATAAAAGCTTCCTGGTTTATTGTGAGTGAGAATTAAATGAGGTAATACCTGTAGTGTACTTAGGTAGTGACTGGTACAGAAGGTATTCTTTTTAAGTATTAGCTATTGTTTATATCTTGGCAAAGTTCCTGAACATTAGGGGGAAAATAAAGAATCCTGTAAGAGGAAAAAGAAATTGCCCTGAACTCAAATGTCTACACAGCTTTAGTTAATGCCGGAAGACAATGCAGGAACGTCAGCAGAGGCTCATGGGTGGAGTCTGTGTGATCCCGGGAATGGTATAGACACCTTGATTGTCATCCAGGTATAAAGGAAATCCACAGGCATTCTAAAAATTGCTAGGATACAGAGACTGAAACCTTTTTGAAAAAAGCTCACTGATGAAAACAAGCAATTTCCAGAGGGGGGGAAAAATCAAACTAATGAAATGGAGTAACCTAATAAAAAGGACTGACAGTGAGTACTGAATTCATTTAAATGTAAAACTAAGATGAAGTAATTGAGGCAGTTATATGGTTACCGAAAATATATGTTACCCTTTAAAACTCAGAAAAAATAAAAATTTTTCTTAACGAATAAAAATAACTATATAACTATGATGGACCATGGAAAAATGTTTTATAACTAATCTCAGGAAGTAGAGGGGGAAGAGGAAATGTGTAAATTTTCTATTTCCCTGTGTTCCTAGTGGAAAGTCAAAAAGTGGCAGGTTTATTGGAAAAGTTTATTTTTGTAGGAAGGTAAACTCCAGAAAAACTAATGAGGCAAAATCGTTTCAAATTATGAAAAAGGAAATGCAAATTAAAAACCAAACCAACCTAAATGTTTCCTGTAAATGTCAATCTTTCTGAAAGAGTTAAAATGAGCCTTGCTATGTGAACAGCCTAAGGTCTGCAGGAGAGAACTGCGAACAGTGACTGGTTCCCACCGAGTGGGGACGTGCGGAGGTGGCAGGATGGGGATGGGCTTTTTCCAGTTTTCTTTGTTTTTATTTATTTTGTCTATTTTTGTTGAGAAAAAATTACAAATACAGACTAGTATGAAGGATAAGGTAAGAAACTGCTAGATATCTATTATACTGGATCTAAGGTTTTTCACACTGTGTTATATTTATTTCAAGATATTTTTAAGGAAAGAAAGAAAGTGTAACAAATCTAAGCAGTCTCTGTCTCCTTTCTTCCTTTCTCTCTTCTCTGAGACAGTCACTATGAAGAATTTAATGTGTATCTGTTGAACCAAACTGTAAAATAATATATATATATGTCCAAGAACAATGAATCCATTCATATTTGGGGAATATATTTGAAGCCATGAGATCTTTTAACATTTATAGAAATAGTATCTTGCTGTATTATGCTGGTAAAAATGCATTTTTTACCAAACATGCTCTTTGTTTACCTTCTCTTGCAGACATGTTCAGGGATTATTTTAAACTAAATGAAATTGCTCATTTAAGGGAAAACATGTATTTTATATTGCTAATTGTTGTCAAGTGGCTGCATCACTAAACTCAGTGCAAATAAATTTGTGACTCCCCCCGAAAATGGATAAATTTCCAGGAAAGTATCAAGGACAGAAATACATTCCAAAAAATACCTTATCAATCCAAACACACCAATGTCACAAATTTTTTTTTTAAAGAACTATGAGACAACCCCATACACACACATCACAACACAAGCTAAACAGGTGTTGCACTGGCAAATTATTTTTATATTTTTGAGGAATATGTAACCCTGCTATGTTTAAATTGTTCAAGCCACAGAGAAGAAATTTTTCAGATTCTTTTTACCAAGCTAACATGAGGTTAAATCCAAAATCTGTAATGAACACAAAGAGAAAACTACTGGTCAATGGCATTTATTAACATCCATGTAAAAGTTCAAATAAAATGTCACGGATATAATTCTTCACTATATTATATATGAAATGTAAATATATACTATATATAATATTCATATATATAACATGTATGACATATGCAAACATATAAAACACATGTACACTTATACATAGATATGTATATTTGTGCTCATTTATATCTACACAAATGAACATGGATATACATGAAACTATGTATATTATTTGTACATACATTATATAAAATATATATTGACTATGCATGAATATACATCTATACACATATGTAGATGTGTGTTATATGTGTGTATATCAAAGTGAGGTGTAGTCCAGGAATAACAGAAAAATTCAAAAAATAAAAATGTTACTGATTATGAAATGTTAATTACAGTATGAAAAGAATTCCTTTTCTTGCCAAGAAATAAAAAATCAAATCAAAGGTCAACATTATAATTTAAAACTTTCTAAACTCTGCTGCATTTTGGGATGCCCATTATCAATATTTACTGGGTTTAATTAAAAAAAACTGAGATAAAATCATATTCACATACATCTATCCACTAATCAGAATCAGCAATATTAAAATATGTTACACATTTTTCAAGCCTTTATTATTAAGAAACGTAAGACCAAAAATAAATTTTAAAGTAAATTTTGCATATGAACACTTCCTAAGTGTCTTGCCAATTCCTGAGCCATGTATATACGGGACAGAATCCAGCAAAAGGAAAGAATTCTAAAATCAGATTTGAACCACATTTCAAGAGGCAGAATTTGTTCTTTGGGTCAAATCAAGTGAAACCTGCTTGAGCCCAAGCAAGCTAACACTTGCTTTAAAAAAAAAAAAAATCAACACTCTTGAAGGACATAAAAGGGAATCCAATCTCCAACCCAATCCAATGTTGCTCCACAGTGTACTACTCAAATATGTAGGATGTGTTCTGCATATTTTGTTATATGAGTGGCAAATCCCTTGGATTGTAATTCAAAAGTACTTGACATACATGGAATGAGGAAAATGTGATCCATTCTCAAGACAAAAGGCAATTGATAGAGACAATTCAAAAGGTTATTCGGTTTGGTATATTCAAAAAGTTAAACAGAAGCTACCACATGACCCAGCAATTCCACTTTTAGGTATATACCAGAGGGACTTGAAAACATACATTCACATAGAAACTACTACACAGATGTTCATGGCAGCATCATTCATAATAGCCATAAAAGTGGAAAAAACCCAAATACCTATCAACTGATAAATGGATTTTTTAAATGTGGTATACCTATGTAACGGAATATTATCTGGTCATTAAAAGAAACAAAGTACTGGTATGTGCTATAAAACATGGATGAATCTAAAAACATGCTAAGTGAAAGAAGCTAGGCACAAAAAGCCATTATATGAAGCCATTATGATTCCATTATATGAAATGTGAAGAATAGGCAAATCCATAGAGGCAGAAAATAAATAAGTAATTTTCAGGGGACAGGGGTTGTGTAGAATGGAAAGCAACTGTTAATGGGTTTCTTTTGAGGGTGATGAAGATATTTTAAGATTAAATTGTAGTGATGTTTGCACAGCTCTGCGAATATGCTGAAAGAACACTGAATGTTATGTATTACAAGGGTGAATTTTATGTCATATAAATTATATCTCAATAATACAGTTATTTTTAAAATTCTGAATAAAATCTGTTTTTATATAAGGTGATAAGCAGACCCCAAAATGTATACAGTAGAATAGCCAAAAACATTCATTTATATTTGAATGAAAATAAAGTGAAAGGATTCACCCTAGCCAAAGAAAAAAAAACTCAAGATTTGTTATAATAATTTAAAAAAACCAGTGTGATATGTTAGTTCAGTAATAGAAAAATAGACTTGTGTTACAATGTATAGAATCCAGTTAGATTGACACATGTATGGAAATTTGTCATATGAGAAGTAGGATTTAAGTCAGAAGAGGAAAGAACTATCCAATAGTTGGTGCTACAAAAATTAACTCTCTTTGGAAAAAATACGTTTACCCAAAACCATATAAAATAAATACACTTCAGATGATTGAAACCTAAAAGTCACCAACATTTAAATCATCTAGAGAAACAGATAGTAGATTAACATTATAACCTTGGACTTGGCAATGCTGAATTTTTAAGATAAAATATAATGAACATAACTCATAATGAAAAATACTGATAAAATTATCTTAAAATGGAAAATTATGTATGACGAAAGACAATGCAACTTTTTAAATAAAAAGGTATAAAATGGCAGAAGGTATTTACCAATTATGTCACCAAGGTATGATTGATAGTCATTAGATATTCAAGATATTACCAAAAAGTATTACTAAAAAGCTAATAACTCAATGGAAAAATAATTTTTAGGAAAAGAAATCTGAAATGCTAATAATAATACAAAAGTTGCTTAACAGTATTGGCAGATAGTAAAATACAAAACAAAATGTGATAAATATCATAGCCATTAGAAAACAACAATTATAATAAGTGTAGTAACACCAAGTGATGGCAAGGAATGTGGAAAGTGATTCTTACTCACTGTTCACGTGAGTGTAACTCATTCAAACATCTTAGACAGCAATTAGTTAAAGGCTGTGTTGAGCACAGCTTTGACCACGACATTTCACTTGTAGATGAGAACCCCAAACTCTTGCACTTGCACACAAGGACACATGGATAAATATCACCTTTACAGTTTATAATAAATGCTAGAAACAGCCTAATTGTTCATCATCACAAAAATAATGTTGGATAAATAAAATGGATAATAATCCCATTGCAAGGAGTGCTATTTCTCAGGTAAAATGAAAAGGGACCTATGTATTAACAAAACTAAATTTATTGGTATAAAAATTATCTTACTTTTTCACCTATAGCCCTTTTATTGATTTTAGGAGCTATAGGATCTATATTTTCTTACAATCCTGTTAAAGACTGTAGGATTTCCTTCACTCTGGTATTAAAAATGTGTTTTCTTTTTTTGTCTTTAACAATCTGTTAGGAATTTTATTAATCTCCACAAAAATTTTTTTAGTTTTTATGTTATCTGTTTTGTTCTGCTTTCTATTTCATTAAATTCTAATGTTATTTTTGTTACTTCTTCTACTTATGTTGATTTTAGTTGTATTTAGTGAGAAAAATAGGAAAAATTATGTTTAGTCCTTTTCCTTCAAATCAGAAAATACAATTGGAAAAAAATGAGCAAAAGTCTTGAATAGATATTTCACAAAAAAAGAATATTGAAATGACCAATAAGCATAAAAAAATCTGCTCAAACTCACACATTTTTAAAAACTGCTGGTTAAAACTATAATAAGACAACATTAGGAAAGGCAGATAAACAAAAGCCCACCAAGAGCAAATCGCGGTGAGCATGTGTAGCGACTCTCCGTTGACGGCAGGAATGTGAGTTTGCATAAACAATTTAGAAAACTTTGTAGTAGTAGCTACTAAAACTAAACATATGCCTACCTTCAGATCTAGCAAATTCACTTTTAAGAATATGCCGAATTGCAGAGATGTGGAAACAACCCAAGTGCCCATGAATGCATGAGTGGATTAATAAAATGTGGTATGTGTATATCATGGAGTTCTGCTCAACCACAAAAAACAATGGTGATCTAGCACCTCTTGTATTATCCTGGATAGAGCTGGAGCCCATTCTACTAAGTGAAGTATCCCAAGAATGGAAAAACAAGCACCACGTGTACTCACCATCAAATTGGTATTTACTGACCAGAACCAATGTGCGCATGTAGTAATAACATACATCGAGTGTCGGGCAGGTGGGAGGTGGGAGGAGGGAAGAGGGGATGGGTATATACACACCTAATGGGTACGGTGAGCAACATCTGGGGGATGGACACACTTGAAGCTTTGACTCGGGTGGGGCAAAGGCAATATATGTAGCCTAAATATTTGTACCTCCATAATATACTGAAATAAAAAAAATAAAATAATATGCCCAAAATAAATACACACATGTATACACTAAAAGATAGGCACAAGAACATTCTTAGAAACATTTTGCATAATAGTTTCAAAACAGAAACAACATACCACATATTCTCCTCAGATAGTGTAAGAGTTAATTGTTGTCAAATCACACAATGTAATAATTCTAAGTTGCAATGACAAAGTTTTAACTACTGCTACATGAGGTACCAATTGATAAAACCAACAGACAGAATGTTGAGTGGAAGAATACTGACACAAATAAGTACATAGAGTATGATTTCATTTACGTCATTTCAGAAACAGGCCAGACCTGACTACAATAACTGAAGTAGCAATAGAGGTTATCTTGGGAAAAAGGGCACGGCAACTGGAATGGGGGAAGAGGGCTGGCCCTGGGTCCTGGTAGTGTTTCATGTCCTAATTTCTGTAGTTGTTTACGTGGGTTTGTTCCCTTAGCAAAATTTAAAAAGCAACATACCCATGATTTTACACCTTACTGTATGTGTTAAATTGTGATTAATTTTATAAATCAGCTTCACGTCTATGCTCTTGAGTATTTCCCGTGGTCATAGTGTAAGCTGGAAATCGAGACCCTGGGACCATCAGTAACTTGGTCAAGACTCCTGGCTTCATATGGATCTTCTGACTCCAAATTGTGTGTTCTTCTCACGACCCTCTTATTGCTTCATAATTCACAATTGTGCAGATGACTGAGGCTGCCGTAATTAGAAACCACGAAAATAATGAACTAATATCCACACATACCCAGGACTCTCAGATGCTGCAGACATTCCCTCCAGCTGCACCCCGGCAGGAAACTCTCAGTGCTGGAAGAGTTAAACTGCAAGATGACTGGAGATGTGGTAGCTCCAAACCCTTGCCAATATCTTTTTATTATGAGCATCATTTTCAAAGCAAAATTACAGCATGTTAGAAAGTGAATGAGGCAAATTACTGGTGATGTCATTAAAGTAATAACTGCTAATGACCACTTCGCTCGTGGGGATTGCCTGATGCCACACTGACAGGAACAACTGATCTGCTTTCTGCAAATCTATTTTGATTATTTAGAAGGCATCCTGAAAGTTGTAAGAACATAACGTAAGTAAGCGATAGGTCAAAGTTTCAATATGATGCAAGGATGACAGGAAGCAGAATATCCTCTCTTTGTGTAACGGGTATTTTCACAAGAGTTTGAAGGACTTTGCTAAAGGGTGACAATGAGAATATACTGAAATGATGACATTTTCCCCAAAATAAAACAAACATAAATAAAATTTAAAACCTATTTTTATTTCCACAAAGGAGTTTAGAAAAAAATATGGTTATTAACTGGGAGACTTAATTTCTGGATGCAGGGACAGTATGGGCACTGGTCCTTCAGCACTTCATTTATTAGGTGACATTTGCTGATGGCCCAAGACTCAGGCTCTGCTTGTTCTGTTCCCTTTTGCCCATCTCTTTGCATTGCACTGCCCATTGGCACCTCCCCAGAGGGTGAGAAGCACGAAGAGAAAGAAACTGAGACTCTCCTTAGTCATGTGGATATTTGAAGAATTAGCACGGTAGAAAGGAGAGAGAAAGGAGCTGCATTAATGGCCTGCAAGGAAAATTGAAAAAGTCAGTATATGCAAAGGTGTCTAAAATGTTGGTGGAATATCTCGTAAGGGTTTATAAAGTCTTAGGTCCACTTGAGCAACCGGCTGGCGAATCTGCTGATGAACACCCTGGCTAAGTGACAGCCCCGTAAAACTGTCTAAAACCTTTGATGGCCACCCAAAGAAGCTGGATAAAACAATGAACACGTCGCTGTACGACATGGTCAAGAAAGATCCAGAAAAGCATATCTAGCCTCAGAGCAGAGATGTGAGGACAGAGCCATAAAAGGAGAGGAAGCTTGTGGTGATGAACCACAAGGTCAAGGCAGGCAGCTTCACATCCCATAGCAGCCATGCTCGAAAGGACCCCGCAATTAGTTGGATGCTTTGCTGTTGACATCTTGAATTTCTTAATGATTTTATTTTTGAACTTATGCTTTGCAGGTCAGATGAAACAATGGAACATACCTGTGAGCAGATATGCACAATGTGTCCTGCTTTCCCTGCATCCCATTCTCATATTGTGTTTGAGATGCCCTTTCAGCACAGAACTCTACTGGACCCGTGATGCACAGAGCTCAGTGAGGCCCGAAATGAGTTCAAGGAACGCATATTACAGTTAAGCATGTGCAAGCAAGGGTGCTGACAGCCCCAGAAGGCACACTTCCCTTTCAAACCAGAACTTGCCCCAAATGCAGGAAAAAAGCAATGATCTTCTAGGACACAAAGAAATCCTATTATATATTCTCACAGTTGTGTTACTTCCTTGTTTTAACCAATCAAATGTGATGAGAATGATGAACGGAAGAATGAGAAAGATGGGACAACCCGCAGTTTCTTTTCCTTTCAGTTCTTCCTTCTCATCAGTAAGTCACAGGTACAGTGTTGGTAGAATGTTTGCATACCAAGAAATGAATTTAAAAATAAAAAAAGTTGAGTTAGTTTTATGCAGTGTTTCCACAGTTTTGATACAAACAAAGTACGTGTGCAGGTAGGAGCTACAAAATATGAATTGTGACAATTCAGTGATTCTGTATAAGAGTTAGATTTTTTTTAATATTTGCATTTAAAATTCACTTTGCACAAGTTAAAATTTTCTTTACTTAGAGTGTCATCGAATAGCAAATTAAAAAAACCATAAGTACAGAGACTGTAGAAGAAAGAAAAAGCTTTATATTTGTCCTTTTTTTTGCAGGCTAAATGTATTTTTATTTATTTTTTTTTTTTTTTATTTCAGGGTATTGTGAGGGTACAAACATTATGGTTACACTTTATGTCTTTGCCTCACCCAAGTGTGGGTTAAAGGCATGCCCTTCCTCCCTACAGTGCTCCCCGTGTCCTTTAGTTGCGGATTTACCCCTCCCCTATCCCCCTAATCCCTGGAGAGTATTTCTGCCATGTGATCACCCTAGTGTTGATCAGTTAGTACCAATTTGATGGCGAGTACAAATGGAGCCCGTTCTTCTGTTCTTGCGGTGCCTCACTTTGGATAATAGGCTTAAGTTTAATCCAGGAAAGTATAAGAGGTTCTAGATCACTGTTGTTTCTTATGATTGAGTAATATTCCATTGTAAACATATACCAAATTTTAATAATCCACTCATGGATTGACGGACACTTGGGTTGTTTCCACATCCTTGCAATAGTGAATTGTGCTGCCATAAACATTCGAGTGCTGATGTCTTTATCACAGAATGTTTTGTGTTCTTTTGGGTAGATGCTTAATAGTGCTATTGCTGGATCGAATGGTATTTCTATTTTTAGCTCTCTGAGGTATCTCCAAATTCTTTTCCACAAAGGTTGCACTAATTTGCAGTCCCACCAACAGTGTAAGAGTATTCCTGTCTCTCCGCATCCTCACCAGCACTTGATGTTTTGGGATTTTTTGGTAGAGGCCAATCTCACTGAGGTTGGGTGATATCTCATTGTGGTTTTGCTTTGCATTTCTCTAATGATTAGAGATGTTGAACATTTTTTTTTATATGTTTGCTGGCCATTATTCTGTCTTCTTTTGAAAAGTTTCTGTTCATTTTCTTTGCCCATTTGTTGATGGGGTTTGATTTTTTCTTGTTGATTTTTTTTAAATTCTAGATAGATTCTTGTTATCAGCCCTTTATCAGATGTGTAGAGAGCAAATATTTTTTCCCATTCTGTGGGCTGTCTATTCACTCTAATGATAGTTTCCTTGGCAGTGCAGAAGCTTTTTAATTTGATTAGATCCCACTTATTTATTTTTGTTGCTACGGCGATTGCTAAGGAAGAGCTGGTGAAAGATTTCACATGTAATCCCCTAACTCCATATATACTACTTTTTCCATTCTCTATAATTTTTTCTATTAGCTACTAGAACAATCCCTATTTCAACCAATTGGTTTTCAACTTTTTTCTTTTATGAACATGTAATGTGTGTCTTAGCCTATCGAGCTTGTATAACAGTTTTGCTATAACAAAACTATAGTCTGAGTGGCTTATAAGCAACAGAAATTGATTTCTTATACTTCTGGAAAGGCAGGGGAAGTCCAAGATCAAGATGCCATTAGATTCAGTATCTGGCAAAGCCCTGCTGCTCTCTGGTTCATAGATAACACCTTCCTCACATGGTGGAAAAGGGCAAGAGAGCTCCCTGGGGTTTCTTTTATAAGGGCACTAATTTCCAGCCATGAAGGGTCTACCCTCATGACCTAACCATCTCCCAAAGACCCCTCTCCTAATACCATCACATTGAGGGTTAGGTTGCAACATATGAATTTTCGGAAGACACAAAGGTTCAGATCACGGTAGTGTGCTTTTTGTTTTGTTTTGTTTTGTTGTTCTTTAGCTTGAAATAATATGTTCTTTAGCATGGAACAGTGAAATGTAAGGAAATGAAGGCCGTGGTGGGCAAGCAACTATTTATAAATAGGAATTCATCCTGATTATCTGAGAGACAGTTGTAGCATAACCACATTCCTAAGACATGAACAAAGTTCTTTTGGGGGGATAATGACTGACTTGCATCATCATTCTCATCATGTAAGTATAATATACAACAATTACTTCTTTCGGTTTGGTGCTGCACAGTATAATATAGTGTACTCACTTTAATCTGCATTCAATGGTACACAATTTGCTAGGTTTTCTTATACTTCCTTTTGTTAACCTTAGTAGAAACTGCCTCAGATGGACTCATTGACCATCAATCATAAATCAGCCCTTTATTGGTGAAGAGGTGATATGGGTTAACAATGGATTTACTTGTAAATTGAGAAGAGATAAATCTTTGTTCCCTCAAGGGTAACACAGTATTTATAGGTTGGAAGGCAGTATCACTTTTCAGAAAGCACTTTACAGGAAGGTAAAGTCTTCAAGACCTTGGTGTTTATGACCTCTGAAGCGTGTGTATCTGCGGGATTGTTGTAAAATACACTAATAAAATAAAATAGGATGTTGCTTTCTATTTGCCTGTGTTACTAGTTAAAGTACTTGTACAGGTAGAATAGAGGCTCTATAAAGTAAACTCATAGTTAAAATTGAATTCCTTTGGGAAATCTGCCACTTTTATTTACAGGCCTATAAGTCTAGCAGATAAAAATTACTAATAGAAAATTATCGCAAATATATTTCATATCATTCTACAATCAAGGTCCCTGAATGATCTGTAAGTATTTTCATCCCATAAACCTGTCTGGCAATCATTGTTGACTTGAATATGTAGAATTAATCTCTTCATCACCAATAAACTAAACCTACTTACAGGATAAGAAAAACATGCAATAGGCCTAGTCTTTAACTAGGTTATGACTATATTACGATACATTGAAATATTCTTCTTGACTGCAAAATAACAATAATTATTTTAGAGATTTGCTATATGAAAAGCAATTAAATTTGTCATATAAAATTGTGATAGAGATTTCAGAGTAATATTCAAAATTGAATTAGATTTAAAAAAAACAACACAGAAAGTTTCTTTTAATAATAGCCAAGGACTTTAAACATTTTGAAAGAACTGACTAAATCAGTTTTTGGATATTCTAAGCTATTTCCATTGCATCTAAGTCAGCTTTTTGGATACTCTAAGCTATTTCTATTTCTATTTTGTTATAAAGCATTCAAACAAATAAAAACAACTTTGGTAGCGTATCAAGAATTTGAACATTAACAAATTTAAATACATAATATGTTCTGCACGAATATGCTGTAGTATGTCATTTACGCACATACTAATGAGATGAGGTGTTACATTAGGTAGAAGATGACGACATGATCCATGCTGCCAGCTCTCTGGAATGCCTAATCCACACCTCAAGCTTAAATCCTCTAGAGTTGATCTGATCTGCACTCTCCAAAACCTTCTCCACCCAGAATCTTTCCATCCCGGCTGAAGGCAGCTTCATCTTTCCAGTTGCTAAGGCCAAAAATCTTGAAGTTATTCTTAACTTGGCTTTTTCTGTCACATTTTTACGTCCAATTGTCAGCAAATTCTATTTCGCCTTTAGAATAGCACCGTAATGTACCACCACACTCTCTCTTACCTTCACTATAACTTTCTTCCCAGGCTCTTTGCCTTCCTTCTCCACCCAGAGTGGGAACAACACTTTCAATACAATGGTTGGGATGATCTTTTATAAAGCTTAAGTGAGATCATGTCTTTCCTCTGCTTAAATTTCTCCAGTGACTCCCTATCTCACCGGGAAGTAGAAGCCAATGAATCTCCCTCTCTCTTCGACTTCATCACCTGCTACTCTCCACCAGGTCTCTCAGATCCAGCCACTGTGGTGTCCTTGTTTTGTGCCTGTGCTCTCTGGCCTTGGGGCTTTTTCATCACCTCTTTCCTTTTTCCTCAGATATCCCATGGTTAAATGCTTCATTCTTTGCTCAACTGTTACCTTCTTAATGTGGTTCATGCTGATAATCACATTTTAAATACAACGTAATCACTAATCCTCATGTTTGGTTTCCTTTTTCACTGCTCTACTTTTTACATCTTTTTATCTTTTCATGGTATTTATCCCCTTGAATATACTGTCTTCATTTATTGTGTTTACTGATTATTATATATTGTTTTCCTCTGGAATGTAAGCCTCCTGAAAGCACAGATTTTTTCCCTTTGGATTTTACTTATTCTAAGTATTTGGAACTATACTATGTACATGGTAGGAAATGATAAAATGACACCTAAATTATATAAATCTAAGAACTGTGTTCCAAAAGCAGTTAATGTTTTTGACCATTATCTCATTATAGCCATGTTCAATCAAAGAAACACCATATACTTTCAGAAGAAATGACCAGAAACTTAGAATTTTGACGATGTTCTCAAATATAGTTTTTCAGTAAAGCTCATAAAATATAATGAAGGATAAAAAAATTTGGTATAGTACAATAAAGACAATGAGACCAATGAGTCTAACAAAGGTGTACACAGACCAGTGTGACTGCACTGGCGCAACCAGAGGAGATTCCAGGTCTCCTGATCCCTGGTTGTTTTTGCTTACACTGGTGGGGTAGGACCCACAACGTGGTTGTTCTGATCTGTACTTCCAATTTTTTAGCACAGGTTTAATCTTCAGTTTACATAGGCTTCTAATGTACACATCTTCCCATGATCTCGATGATAACAAATAGCATAATAATTCACCCAATTATTCAAGTCAGAAGTCCAGCTACTCCTGTATTCTTCTTTCATTCACTTAAACTCCACCCCTCCCCAATTAATCAATGAAGTTCTATTAGTATTTACTAAAGTTTTTTGATTGCATTTACTTTTTCCCATTCTCTTTTCTATTTCTCTAATTCAGAAAACAGGCATCTCTCTTTCAGCTTTCTATAAACACTCAAATTTTTTGTCCCTCCTTCCTGTTATAATAAAGGGGCTGTATATTTTTTTTCCAATTCAAGATAACTTCCACTGTGTGCAATGAGTTCCACTCTTCCCTTCTTCACAAGCACCTTCCACTGTTGTCTGTCTCCTCACTGACATCCTTTCCTCTCAGCTGATGCTCCCATCAGCATTTAAGCTTGCATCAATCCCTCCTTTATTACAGGATAAAATAAAATAAAATAAAATAAACACTTCTTTCTCATCTACATCCTCTTCCATTTACTACCCTATATTTTTTCTTGAAAAAGTTGTTTATATACTGTGATCTCATTTTATCATGTCCTACTCTTTTCTCAACCATCTCCAATCTAGGTTTTGTCCTTATCATTTCACTGACGTAGCTCCTGCTACATTGTTACTCATAGTTTTCATGTCAAAAATCAAACAGATATTTTCCATTTTTCAACTTGCTGTATTTCTTCCTAAACATTTTATTAAGCACTGAAGACATGCGAAGATATGTATAAAATATATTTAATAGCAATGCATTCAACACACAGTTTAAGAAATATAATTCTACCATGGCATTTGAAGTCCTCATTCTTTCCCCTGATGTCCAGCTCTTTTCAATCTTTCCTCAGATACATTACCAAAAAATAAAAAAAAAAAGAAAAGAAAACAAAGCAGAAAACCTAATATTTTATAAAGGGCTTACTTTCATTGGAAAATTATAAAGAACTTCTTATTAGTGTCTACTGATAATCATTTCCATTAAGCAATTGTATAGTATTCTTATCTTAAAGCACTTTTATCAACAATATATTCAGCATACTTTTGAATTAAATAATAATTAGTGTTGTAAAAGCTTCAAAACATGTATTTTTGTTAGCTGTTATTGTGTAACAAGTATTTCAAAAACTCTATGCAGTTAACTTCAAATGAACCTATCCTCAGGCCAGATGACAAATAAGAAGCTTTTTAATAAATTCATAAAGGACTACCCTCAATAAGGCAATTCCTATTCCTCCTATTTTTAAAATACAATTTTCCATGATGAAACCAAAATTCTGGCTTAATTTAATTTCAAAACCATTTACATCTTATTCTGTTTGTATATTGCCAAACATCTGGGATGAAAACTAAAAAAAAAAAAATTAGTCATTCATATTTTCCCTTGAATCCAGATGATGAGCACTTTACAAACAAAATTGCTAAGTAAAATGCACAACATTCAACAATATATTTGGCAGCTTTTGTAGACATTTTTGCCTTGGAAATAAATAGCAAGACAATTGTGATGATTCATTGTATGTGTCAACTAGACTGGATCATAGGGTGCCCAGATATTTGGTTAAACATTATTCTTAGTGTCTGTGAGGGCATTTCTGGATGAGACTAACATTTGTATCAGTAGACTGAGTAAAGCAGATTGCCCTCCCCTTTCTGAGTGGGTTTTATCCAATCCATAGAAGGCCTGAATAGAATAAAATGCTGAATAAGACAGAATCCTCTTTTTCTGCCTAAATTTGAGCTGAGACATCTATGTTCTCCTGCCTTCAGACTCAGACTCAGATTATTATTTCCACCATCCGTTCTTCTGCTTCTCAGGCCTTCTGACTCAGGGTGGAACTACCATTGACTCTCCTGGGTCTGAACTTCTCAGCCTACATAATCATGGGAGTCAATCCTTCCCAATAAATCTTCTGCGTATCTCCATATATTTCTTCTATGTATCTCCATATCTCCTGTTGGCTTTGTTTCTCTGGAGAATCCTGACTAATACAATGCACAGTAAATATAGGTAATTCACTGTATCAATCAGCTGTTATTAGATTATTCTCTAGTAACAAAGATTTTTCATTGTGGTGACAAAGACCTCAAAATCTCAATATTTTACAATAGTAGTAATTTATTTCTTGACCACAATACACATCCATCATGGGTTAGCTGAAGCTCTGTTCCACAAATTCTCCATTCTGTGTCCGTAAAGCTCAGCCCCTACCATGACATGCTGGCCTCATTGAGAAAGAAAAGAAAAAGGGAGAACCTATGCAATTGTTCTTAGGGCTTCTGGTAGAAAGGGGTTTATGCCAAGTTCATTCCAATTTCACTGGTCAATGAGATTCATATGACCAAGTCTCACTTCCATGACTCAGGGAGGTATAATTCTCTCATAAGAAGAAGTAGATAATGGGGAACAGTAATGAAATCTGACACATCCCACCTAATACAGAAGATTATGATCATGATTATTGTTTCATATATACAAGGGGATTTGGAGTTAGTTTCTTTCCTTAAGGCTGAATCAGAGAAGTGGGTTCAAATAATGGTGCTGCTCCTAATAGTCATCTCACTATTAGTAAGTAATGTCTGTTTAATGCATGAGGGCCTCGTGCTGGTGCATTCCACTTACTATCAGTACTCTAACAAAAGTATCTCTATTTTACAGCTGAGGACAGTGAGGCTCAGAGATATTAAGTCCACTGTCTAGGGAAATGCAGAAAAATGAATGACGGAGCCTGAGATTATACCTGGGCAGCCTACCTGCAGAGGTTATTCTTCTTAACTCATCTGAACCTCAGCAAGTCCTATAACCAAAAAAGTAAAGGAGTCAAACTAGAAACTTTCTAAGTTCTAAAAGTCTGTATTCCTACCACATTCATAATACATATTTTTTAAGTAAATGAGTTTTAAATGTATAAGTTAAGTATATCTCTAACTGTAAAAACAAAAGTCCATCTCTATTGAATCTGCTATCATGCTGAGAAATAATAGGCACTAGTGAGAAAGCAGCAAAGATTCACTAAGTCTACTGCATCTTTTACATACTTCATACCCTAGCACATTTCTAGGCAAAAAGTAGGTCCTCAATCAATCATTATGGAATAGAATGAATGCATGAGTAGATGCATGGTGGAATCAATGTCACTTTTCATGTCTCTGATCAACTTCCTTCACTTAGTAGTTATCAGTGACTTAATCACTACTTAATGACATTTTTCTGATTATAGATGTCTTCATTATGTTTAGTTTCATAGGCCAAATTAACAGTATTGAACACAAATATATGTATGCTCAGAAAAGAACTGAATTATCAGAAATGGAAGTTTTGCCAAAGGCATAGATAATCATTCTTTCCTTACATTCAAGATGCATGTATACCACTGTGCCATATTTAGTACCATAAAACACAATATATTGAAGAATTGATCGCCATCCATGAACAGCAATGCTATAGTAGTTATTCTTTATCAGTTCTTAGCAAATAGCTGAGGACTAAGAGGCTGAGAACTAGGATGGAAAAAGCGAATGTTTTTGGAAAAGTAAGTTTCGATAGTAGGAATTATTGAAAAACCAAGAGTCAGATGAGAAAAATACATAAAAGAAAAAAACTTAATCTGTAAGGTAAATGGACATAACATTTATATAAAAATATATACTTTCCATATAAATTATATATGCTTATGCATATAATTGTGTATATTGTAATTTGGGTATGCATTTATATATTATTTTTATATATTTTACATATACAAATAAATGCATTTTATATATGTTACATATATAATTTTTAGATATTTTAGGTAAGTATAAAGCATATTTAGGTAAGTATAAAGCACAGGAACAAACAAAAAATGTAATTAAAGAAAAGATACCTATTTACCATAGCATCTGATATAGTTTGAATATTTGTGTTAACCCAAATTCATATGTTAAAACCTAATTTTTGAGATGATGCTATTAGGCAATGAAGCCTTGGGGAGGTGATTAGGTCATGAAGGCTCCACTCTCGTGAATGAAATAAGTGCCTTTATAATAGAGTTTCTGGAGTACTAACTAGTCACTCATACCCTATTAGGACGTCATAAGAAGGTACCATCTATGAGAAAGTGGGTCCTCACCAGATAATTAAATCTGCCAGAACCTTGATCTTGGATTTACCATCCTCCAGAACTGTGAGAAATAATTCTCTGTTGTTTTTAAGCCACTCAGGTTATGGTATTTTGTTATAGCAGCCATAATGAACTAAGAAAGCATCCTAGCATAACAAATATTTAGAAATCTAACAAGAAATATGAAATGTTTGTCTGACTAAATAATAAAATATATTAAGATATATTAAAAAAATGATAGGAAGATCAATAATATTTAAGAATAAGGATATATGTTTAAGAGGTTGGTTCTTCTGAAAGTCAGGGAAGTGTAAATCAAAATCAAAATTCAATGCCATTTTTCACTCATTCAATTGGTAAAAGTCTAAGTGTGACAACATAAAGTGTTGGAGATACGTGCCTCCACGGGATCTCCTAAACTTGCTGGTGGGAGTGTAAAGTTTTGTACCTACTTTGAAAAGTAACTGACATTATCTTCTAAGTTTAAGCACTCATGTATGTATAAACAATTTCATTTTATGTTAATATATAAGAGAACATCTTGCATATGTGTAATAGAATATATTAATAAACATGTCCATGGTAATACCACTAAAAATAGAAATTGTACAGGAATTATATAATAAAAATTATAAACACTGATAAAATAAATTAAAGAAGATTTAAATAAATGGAGAGACATACTATATTCATCTTACCCTTTCATAGCTACAAGTTTTCTTCTGTCCCTACCCCTTCCTTTACCACTAAAGACCACCGATCTGTTTTTTGTGCTGATGGAAATGTTCTGTGTCTTCACTGTATTAATATCAATATTTCAGTTATAATATTGGACTGTAATTTAGAAAGAAGTTTTCACTGGAGGAAATTGGGTAAAGTGTACACAATCTCTCTCTATATTATTTTTACATAATAGAGAGTATTTAAATACATAACAGTACTTAAATTAAACAAAAAGTAAATGGTTTAAGCATCCCAAGTAAAAGGAAGAGATTTTCAGATTAGATAACAAGGTGAAATCCAACTACATGGTAGCTACAAGAAATGTGCTTTAGATATAAAAACACAAATGAATTAATGTTTAAAAACAGAACAGGATGTGCTATCCTAACCCAAGTCAAAGAAAGCTGGAGGAGCTATTAATATTTAATATCAGGCAGAGTATATTACAAAGAAAACAAATAAATAAAGATGTTTATTTCATAATGATCAAAGGGTCACTTCATCAAGAAGACGGAAAAAATTCTGAATGCTTGTGTAGCTGATAACAGACCTTCAAAATACATAAAGCAAATGCTAATAGAAATGCAGGGGGAATGGACAAATCTGCAAATATTACCAGAGATTTCAAAATACTTACTTCAATATAGATTACTGAGCCAGTTGATAGAAAATGAACAAGGATGCAGAAGATTAGAGACATGCTATCGATCAAATCACCTTAATATTTATAAAATACCCAATGGCAGAAAAGTACATATTTTCAAGTGAACACGATATTTACCAAAAAAAATATATATTCTGGAGATAAAATAAGTATTAATACATCTAACATGATCCAGGTCATACAAAGTATTTTTTTAACTACAATGGAATTGTATTAGAGACAAAAATTGGAAAGAAGCTGAAATATCCCCTAAATAATTAAAACTAAAGAAAAAAGTTCTACATAACATGTGTCAAAGAAAAATGAAAAAGAGAGAATATTTTAAATTGAATGAAAATAAAGACATATTAAAATATATTAGATGATGCTAGGAAAATAGGGAAGTTTTATAGAATAAAAGGCCTATATTAGAAAGAAGAGAAAGGTGTCAAAACAATTACCTGTTTCCACTGTAAGCAATTGAAAAAGAGGAGCAAATTAGGTCTAAAGTTCCAAGAAATGGTAAAAAAAATATATAGATTAGAGCAAAAATAATAAATAGAAACAGAAAAACAAAAAGAAAACTCAAAGACTGGCTAATCGAGAAGATGAATGAAAATAATAACTTTCTAGCAGTATAATTGGGGAAAAAAGATAAAAATTACCACTCTAAGGGATGAGAGAAGTGCTGTCGTTTAGATTGTGCAGATATTAAAAGAATAGTAATGGAATATTATGATCAACTTTATGTAAATAAACTTGAAAATTTAAAGGAAATAGACAAATTTCTTGAAAGAGGCAACCAACCAAAGCACGTTCAAGATGAAACAGATACACTGAAAAGCTAATCATCTAGTACAGAAATGGCACATGTAAGCTAAAAATGTTCCCATAGAAATTCCAGGTCCATATGGACCCAATGTTGTGTTTTACCAAATATTTAAGGAACAAATATTATTAGCAAAACCAGAGACATTACAAGAAAATCACAGTCTTCATAAACATACTACTTCGGAAAATTTTTGCAAATGGAATCACCTCTCCCCACCCCACACGCACATGTGCATACACATGCACATACAGAGACAGAGACAGACAGACAGACAAAGAGGATAATACATCGCACAAGGTTTATCCTTGGAATACAAGGTTGGTTTAACATTTGAAAATCAGGCAACATAATTCACCATATTAACAGATTCAAAATCTATGTGATCATCTCAATAGATGCAGAAAAAGCACTTCACAAAGCCTAACATCCATCCCTGATTAAAACTCCCAGCAAACTAGGAATAAAGGAGAACTTCTGCATGATAAGGAATATTATGAAAAATGCACAACTAAAATTATACTTAATGAAACAATATTAAGTGCTTTCCCCTAAGATCAGGAACATCAATAACAAAAAACAAAACTCAAATTTCTTTTAAAGATCATTTAAAATAGCATCAAAAAGATGCATACAGAGGAATAAATCTGAAAAATAAAGTGTGAAAAATATGTACACTGAAAACTATAAAATTAAAGAATTAAATAAATGGAGAACTGTACTCATAGACAGGAAAACTGAATATTGTTAAATTGTGAATTCTTCTGAATAGAGTTCTATAGATTAAGGCAATCAAAATCAAACTAACGGTATGATTCTTTTTGTACAAAATGACAAGCAGATTATAATATCATATGGAAATTCAAAGATTCTAGAAAAGTCAAAATAGCTTTGAAAAGAAAAACAAAATTGAAGAAGTAACAATATTTGATTTCAAGTCTTTATATAGAGTAATTGCTGAAGAGTAGCATTGTCATCAAGATAGGCAAGTAAACCAGTAGAACAGAATGGAGAGCCCCAGAAACAGACTCAAATTTATATGGTAAATTGATTTCTGACAAAGGTGCAAATGTAGTTCAGTGGAAAAGGATAGATTTTTCAAAAAATGGTGCTGGAACATTGAATATCCATTTAAAAAAGGAACTTTGATCTATATTTTACACCATATAAAAAGCATTAATAGATCTAATGGATCATAGACCTAAATGTTAAGCTAAATGTATAAAACTTGTAAAAAAAGTAACAGAAGAAAATATTTTGTGACTTTGGTTATACAAAGATTTTCAAACACAGTACCAAAAGCATTATGCAAGAATGAAAATTGACTACTTGAACTTCATTAAAATTAAAAACTTTTGCTCTTTGGAAACACTATCGAGAAAATGAAATAACAATCCACAACATGGGAGAAAATATTAGCAAATAACATATCTGACCAAAGATTTGTAAGCAGAACATATGAAGAACTCTCGAAACTCCAATACCAAAAAAATTAAACTCAATTTAAAGAAATGAACAAAGATTTAAATAGACATTTCCCCAAAGAAAACATGTGAATGGCAAATAAGTACATGAAAGTATGTTCAACATCATTGTATCATTAGGGAAAGGCAAATAAAACTACAATGAGATATCACTAAACACCTGTTAGAATGTCTAAAATTAAAAAGACTTACCATAGCAAGGGCTGGCTAGGATGTATCAAGTGAAACACTTGTACACTGATGGGAATATAAAATGATGAACACACTTTGGAAAATAGTTTTCCAGTTTCCTTAAAAATTACACCCATCCATACACCTAACCATTCTGCTCCTGAAAGAATTCCCTAGAGAAATGACAGCTAACTACCATACAAAGATTTGTTCACAAATGTTCTAGCAGCTTTAGTTGTAATAGCCAAAAACTTGAAACAGCTCAAACACCCACCAACGAGTGAATGGATAAACAAACTGTGGCCTGTCCATATGTTGAAATACTACTCAGGACTGAAAAGGAATGAACATCGAAACACATAACAACATGGTTGAATTCCAAAAGCATTATTCTGAGTAAAAAAAGCCAGAGGGAAAAAACATTATTTTGTGTTTCCATTTATATTAAACCCTAGAAAATGTAAACTAATCTATAGCAACAGAAAACAGATCAGTGATTGCCTGAGAATTAGAAAAGGGTACAGAAGGGAACAAGAAGGTAGGATTATAAAATTACAATGGAGCATGAGGAACTTTTTGGGGTGATGGTTATATTCATTATTTTGATTGTGTAGATGATTCTACATATGTGTATATATGTATGTACATATATAAATAACTGAGGTCTCATCAAATTGTATACTTGAAATATGTGCAGTTTATTTTATGTCAATTACAACTCAATAAATCTGTTTTAGAAATGAAAGCAAGAAAAGGATAGATACTTATGAGGATGTTTATCTTAGTAGAGAGAGTGAAAGGTATGCATTGTGGTAAGACTTTCTGGTTAGTTGTATTTTATTGTTCAGATCCTAGCTTTTCTGTTGAGTGATGTGTTCTTGAGTGTTGATTATATTATTAAAAATAACAAAATGATTAAATAAAAATCGGGTAAGAATGATCCAATAATGTATATATATTTTAAAATAATAGTTGTAATATTTAATCTGATTTTCTATACCTATCTTCCAAAAAATTAAAAATAATTATAATGATATTTTACAGGATCTACATAAATGTTGTTAAACATTCACATTAAATTACAGCATCAAATTAAGTTCCAGAGTATCTTGGAACAGAAGATGCTATTTTTAGTTCTATCTCAAGTTTTGATCCAGAGAGAAATAAAGATGCACCCCAGTTTCCTCAAGGATATGCTTTTAAGTATTTTGGCCATGATACTTCAGGAAATTTTGAATTTAATAACAGTCACCTCTAGCACAGGGAAAATGCCACATGAAAAATCACTTGTTAAAGTGGGTTGCAGGATGCTCTCTCTCACCTATGACTTATGCTGTTTCTTTGTGCATTTGGACGTGAAATTTAACAATCTAGTCTGAAGAATGGTTGTTACTGCCCTGACTTTTGGGAAAGGTGGAAAGATGATAGCCTTGTATTGCCTTTTGTGTGTGTGTGTGTGTGTGTGGTGAAGGGTGGAGTAATGTGTGGATATGATATTTTTCCAAGGTTTCTGGCAAGTATCACACCTCTGACCATGATCTCAACTGGAGGACTTGAGCCAATTATTCCCCCACTGGTTTATCTCTTCTAATATATGGGCTTATAGCAGACCTTAAATCATGGTTTTGTAATGTATTTAAAGCTATGACTTTAATAGTTCAGAAATGCTCAGTTTTGCTGGAAAGATAATGAAATAAACTGGATAATAGCTACAGATTCTTCAAAACAGATGCTGGTAGAAGGCTTTTCTCATTGCACAACTCTAGGCAGAAAATTCACGTAGAATATAATCTGAAAGTTACCCTGGAGTTGTACAATCATTCAGCTCTTGATAGGACCAGATGAAGAGAAAAACTTAAGACATATGAGAAGTCGGTGTCTATTCTGTTACATTCATTCATTCCTAAATTTTTTATTCTAGGAGTAAAGTGAATAAGTGATCATTTAAGTGATCATTACATAGGTTTTATGGTTTTATGAATGTTTATATTTGATTCTTTTAGTAAAATAATTTCCTAATAAGTTTTGAACACAGACATTTAACTTACTATTCATACTCTTGAAAATACTCCAAATCTTGCAAAGAAATCATGGCAAAAAATTTCCATTTTGTACCTATCAGTGATACCACTCTTTCTTCACATAGTTTTAAAAATAACAAGTGGCAAAACAAAACAAAACAAAAACAGCTGAAAATAGAGCCATGAGGTGGGATACAAGAGGTGTTTAATACACTCCAACCCCGCCAGCTCCCTCCTCATCCCATGCATATCCAGTCCATCCCGGTGTCTTGAGGATGGTGGTGTGACTTATCTCTGCAAAAAGTCACAATGGAAGAGAGTTAGTGGACCAAAATACAGTCTCCTCTACTACAGTTGGTCCTGTGTCATAATTAATACCATCATTCCCTCCTGTACCACTCATTTTATTTTTTATCAACCTTCAGTCGGTATTTTCGCCTTGATTAATTGGCTGGTTGGAATATTTATTTCAGTTATACCTGTCAGGCTATGGTTATTGCATGTGTCAGTTTCCAGTTTTATAAGCCATAAAAGCATCAAGAATCCTCTGGGTACTTAACATATCTCTTCCAACTCAAGGTTATCATGGTGGTCAGATAATCACTCATATGTAAAATTCTTCATTTGATCATTTCTACACCAACATAACAAACCCAAATTAACTGGGTAATTCCTAGTCTCTTTCATTTTAGTGGTATTCTTATTGTATCCCTGGCAGAAACATTCTTCTCTCCTACTCTCACCCCCAGGAAGCAAGATTTCTACTCCAGCAGAATTTAAGTTGCACAAATGGGAAACAGAGATTACATAAATTAATCCATATGAGTGAGCTATGGCAAGTGGGTTAATCATACTTCCCTTCTTTAGTTCTCAGACCTGTGTATTTTAGCTATTGGGGACACAGCAGTATAAATGGTACAGTTATACCAATAGTTCAGTTTTATATACTGTATGTGTGAGGACAGTACCTTAACTCTGCAAAGTATTGTTCCCAAGCTGGCACCATAGCTGAAGTTTAAATGGCTATTTTATATCTCTGTTAGACTGGTTACTCTGGATAATGTTGCATGTGGCAGAACCAATGATTGCTGTGGTCATGTGCCCATTGTTACACCTTATTCATCTTAATCAAAGGCAATGTTATGTGGGATTTCATGTAATTAAATTTGGCTTCTGTAAGTTTCAAATGGTGGTGACTGCAGACACTTAAGGGGCAGGAAATACATGGAATAGGTATCAACTTATGTAGAACTGAATCACTGTCCCTTCAAAGATACAAGTCATCTAATGTAATTAGTCATCTAATGTAATCTGCCACCTAATGACTCCTTGGTTTTCAAGACGGAAAGTACCTAGTGACAAACTTCCTGATCTCTGGTCTTTCAATGTTGCTTCTTCCAAGAATCTAATCAACCAGCCAATATATTATCCACTGCCCCGGAATCTGTGTCTTTCTGTATCTCAGTGCATCTCTCCTTCTTTACAAGGTGAAAAAATAAGTGCTCTGATTGCAGGTGTGCCCTCTGGAAGACTTCCCTTTACTATTCACCTTCAGAGCTAAGATGGGGCTATAGAATGGCAGCAGCCCATCTTATGATAACAAAACTCTATCAGTTAAGTTCTTCTCTTTGTTAGTTGGCTGTGTATAACTCCTCATGAGGCCATAAGTGTAAAGTAAGAGAGAAGAAGAAGAGTCCATACAACAAAAATAGTCAATATGGGCTGCCAGGCCACCTGTTCATGTAGCTTACTTATGCCCTCTAGATTTGTTTGTACCTAGTTTCATTTTTATCATATAATGGAATATTGTTGAGCCTTCTCAATCTATCACCTCAATGGTGTCAATAAAAGACAAGCTTGCCCATCCTGGGTACTGATAGACATTTCATAGTAGATACTTTTTAGGTATGGTAGACATTTAGGATATAGTAACCAGATTGACATTTACAAGGTGATTGTTTTTGCTTCTACTGCTCGTGTGTTGGGTATGACTGAATAAAATGTTAACAGAAAAATATGATTAGAAAAGTTTTCCTGTTGTGGAACTAAAAAACACATTTTCACCATATATCCCATATCTAAAGTTTCCCAACCTCATGTATTCTACACATTTGTGAAGATTTAAACAAAGTATCTTTCTTTTTGTGAAACCTTATCTGAGCTTCTAGGCTGGGTTGGTTCCTTAAAACCCTGTGCTTCTATAGTGCATTACATTTTCCTCCATTATAAACAATATGACATTGTATAAAACATTTCTGTATCCCCAGAAATCAGCATATTTTTTGGCATATAATAATTGAACAGTATATGTTTGCTTGTCAAATGAATCAAAGAATCAATCTACATCCTGCCAAAGAACTATTAATCTATCTCCCCTTAATCCTTACACTGACTGTTAATCTATCAAATCAGAAAACTTTTGAAACCTGATTTGGTTTCTTAAAGAATCTTGGATTCTGGTTGTTTGTTACTATTAAAAATTTAAATATATCCTACTTATGAAAATTCTAATTCTAATGAGAACCTTCTCTGATGATCACATGATTGTGGTATGGGAAATTCATCTAGTGGAGAGTAGAGGAAACTGTGTCCTTAATATGCATTTAAGATATAGGTAAAAGCAACTTTGACAATTTTAATAGGAAAATTTGAGTTGTCCAAGTGGGTCTTAATCAATAATGCTGGTGCACTTCTAAAATAGTTTTTCTGGAAAGCAAACGGATGATGAGTTTCAAGAGCTTTGAAAATGTTAATTCTTTCTGATGCTCATACAAGTGGGGCTGTGTGATCTACTATTCTCTTACTGTCTTTAGTTTTTGTGTTCACAAACTGAGGTATACTCTGAATTCAATTCTTTCACATGTTCCATGAAATAATAATTTCATTAACATGTATGTAATTTCTTTGATGTTAGAATGGAAGTTCCATAAGGCTGAGGCCGTATCTCTGTTTCACTCCTGCTCATGATAAACTTTCACATAGGTTCATGATAGACTACACCAAAGGATAAACACATGAAAGTAAAGTGAGATGTCAGATACAGAATTTTCACTTGAATTCCTACAAGTTAATTTCCTGCTGAGACAATGAAAATAACAAAAAATTAAAAATTTTACAAATAAATCAAAGTTTTAAGCCTTCATAACATAATGGTCAAGATAGAATCCAAAATCACTCTACATATAAAGAATGAACAACTTTTGACCTATTTGGAATAGAAATAATGCGGTGATAACCAATATGTTACAATTAGTAGACAAGTACTTTTTAACATCACTTATAAAAATATTCAGATATAAGAGAAATTATGCTTCAAATGAATAAAATGAAAAGGAAATGTCAGAAAGAAATAGAAACTATAAAAAAAGAACCAAATGGATATTATATAAGTAAAGAACACAACATCTGAAATTTTTTAAAAAGAAAACTCTTAATAAATAATGTGGTAAAGAGAAAGTCAGTAAATTTGCAGATAAATCAATAAAAAGAGAGACAAAATTAAAAAAAAGACCCATAGCCTCAAAAATTTGTGAAACTATATCAAAAGATATAACAGATGTAATGGAAGTCCTAGAAGAAGACAAGAGAGGGAATGGGATAGAAAATATATTTGAAGAAATATTGTCCAACATTTTTCCAATTTGAGAAAATATGTAAATTTAAAGATCCATGACATTTTGCAAACATCAAGCAAAATAAATGTGAAGAAAACCATGCCTAAGGCACTTTAGTCCAAACTACAAATGCCAAAGATAGGAAAAAATTTTGAAAGCAGACAAAGAAAAATAGTACTTTACCTACAGAGGAATTATAATTTTAATTAACACTGATTTCTCATTAGAAAATCTGCAGGGAAGAAAACAGTGAACCAATACTGTGACAGTAATTTTAAAAAACACTCTTTGTTCTATAACTAACAAAATTATCCTTTAAGAATGAGGGTGAAATAAAACCGTTTTTCAATAAAGAAGAAAAACTAAGATAATACATTTTCAGCAGATCAGCACTATAAGAAATGTGAAAGGAAACTTTTCAGGCTAAACAGAAAAGATGTACAAGAAAAGCCCAGCTCTTGAGGAAGGTGTGAAGAACACTGGATATAGTAAATATCTAGATAAATATAAAATATTTTTCTTTCCTCATAATTTTTTAAAAAAATATATAGAATAGTTTAAAACAAAGATTATTGCATTATCCTAGGAAGTTTATCATTTTATTTATATGTGATATATATATATATATAACATCTATAATATAAAAGATAGCTAGAAGTTTTGTACATTTTATGTTAAATGGTACAATATTAACACTAAATATACAGGAAAATTAAGATTATTTAATATTGTGATCCCTAAAACAACCACTAAAAATTAATGTAAATGGTCAATGACTTTTTTAATGTAAAAAAGTCAATAATAACATTAAAATGGAATACCAATAATAAATAATCCAAAAGAATGTAAAGAAAAGAACTAAAAAATAGAAGCGAGTGATAAATGGAAAACAAATAGAAAAAGAGTAGACCTAAATCACAACTATGTCAATAATTAAATATTAATGGACTAAGCACTCCAATTAAAAGCCAGTGATTATCAGAATGGATTACAAAACACAAAAGACTGGACTATCTGTTATCTATAAGAGATTCCCTTTAAATAAGAGACATAGATAAGTTGAAAGCAAATCAATAGAAAAAGATTTGTCATGCTTACAGTAAGCCTAAGAAGGCAGAAATGGCTATGTTAGTATCAGGTAATCTAGTATTTAAAAGAAAAATATTTCCAGAGATAAAGAAGGATATTTCATAATGATAAAATATTCGATATATCAAAATAAACACAATTATTCATGTTTATGTGTCTAATAGTAGAACAGACAAAATTAGAGGGACAATTTCACAATGACAGTTGGAAATTTTAACACCTACTCTTGTCAGTTGATAAAGCACCTGGACAAAAAAAATCAGTAGATAGATAGTTTCAAGAGCAATGCCAATCATCTTGACCTAACTGATATTTATAGAACACTGCACCCAACAACTAAAAGAAATACATAATTTTCATGTACATGTGGTATCTTCACCAAGACAGGCAATATGTAGGGATATAATGCAAGTTCCAATAAACTGAAAAGAATTAAGTTATACAGAGTATGTTCTCTGGTTACAAGTGATTTAATTAGACATCAAAAACCATAAAATGCATTTTATTAATCCATTTATGTATTGATGGACACTTGGGTTGTTTCCACATCTTTGCTAACTTTTAATTAAACGTTTTTGGGGGCCACATTTGGTCAATGTGTCCTGTTTCTTTACATGAATTTAGGAACAAAGTTTTTATTGAGTAGCTTTGGAGTACATTCACTGTTCCATAATCAAAAGAAGATCATTTTCACTGTGTTTTCCCATTGCTAGATAAAGGAATGGAGCAACATGAACTTCAAAACTACATCTCCAAGTCGAGTCAAGCTTAGCTTGATTTAACAAACACGTGTGGAGCTTCTATTGTGGTCTGGCCCTGCGTTAGGTAAAAGGATGGCTAGGGCCTTCAAGGAGCTTACAGTCTGGTGGGAAGACAGGTCTATGGACAGATTATTCCAAGCCAGAGGGGCAGGTGTGATGATGGAACTGTGCTCAGCAAGTGATTTGGGAATTTGAAAGGGCCCATTAGCCCAATCCTGAAGATTAAAAAAAAAAGTCATAGTTCAACTCACTTAGAAAAGGACAACTACATCTTAATAGGTAAAGAAGGAATATGAGGAGAGGGAAGAACACGCTTGGAAAACAAGAGCAAAGGCAGGGGCTTAAACCAGAAGGGAGGCTGTACAGTCTTCAGAGGTTGCCGAGTGGAGCAAGCCACACTCTGGCTGAAGGGCTATTCTCTACGTGACTTGAGAAAGGGATGGACACTGCACTCTGCTAGGAAACAGCATGAGCTGGCATGTCAGACAGCTCTGGGTCTGAATCCTGGCTCTTTTGCTTGCCAGCATATTGAGTATGTAAGGACCTAACCTACGTGGGGCTCCTTTCTCCCTGCGCAAAATGCCTAATGATGCCCAACCACCAGGATGGAGTGAGGATCCAATGAGGCAAGCTACATTAAGCTCAGAACACTGCTGACCCAGATGCCCTACAAGCCTCTATCACTTTTTTTTTTTTTTTTTTGAGACAGAGTCTCACTCTGTTGCCCAGGCAAGAGTGCCGTGGCGTCAGCCTAGCTCACAGCAACCTCCAGCTCCTAGGCTCAAGCGATCCTCCTGCCTCAGCCTCCCAAGGAGCTGGGACTACAGGCATGCGCCACCATGCCCGGCTAATTTTTTCTATATGTTTTTAGCTGTCCAATTAATTTCTTTCTATTTTTAGTAGAAACGGGATCTCGCTCTTGCTCAGGCTGGTCTCGAACTCCTGAGCTCAAACGATCCGCCCGCCTCGGCCTCCCAGAGTGCTAGAATTACAGGTGTGAGCCACCACACCCAGCCTATCACTTTTTGTATTTATCCCAACTGTATCATTTAATAAAGTGTTAATATCAACATCATCAGTAGCTGCTTTGTCCTGAGCACTGAGTTCATTGTCTTTGTGCACTGACAATTGCAGTACCTGTTTCTCTATCCACCTAGCAAATCCCTGAAATAAGCATTATTGTCCCCATTTTGTAGAAGGGAAAACTGAGGCTTAGAAAAGTGATGTATCTTTCCCAAGACCCCATGCTCAAATAGAAGCACAAAACCTGAGGGAGGCTGCAAAGCTGCAGGCTGTCTGTTAACCTCTGTGCTCTACCCTCCTCCAAATGGAGGGCAACTGAGTCTTTACGATGTATTCGCTGTTCCACATTTCAGAAGTTTTTGGAAATAATTTGACCAACAAAGAATCATCATTCACAACCTTCATCTCTTGAAGGACTGCACACATGACTCTGTTTTGATAGAGCACAAAGTTTCTCTTAATAATATACTTGCACAGCTTTGTTCTTTCCTAATTCCAAAAGGCAGCCTGATTTAGGCAGCGCCCCTGGTCAGCCACGCTCCAGCAAGCCCAGGCAGACGTCCGCTTAGCCCCTCCAGCTTCAGGGGCGCTAGGTGGCTACAAGATGACTCTAGGAGACCAGCTCCAGACCTGAGACACCAGCCACACCATTGCTGATCAAGGAATAATTTAAATAACAGTCACTTAAGTAACTGCAAGCAGTGTGTCTCCATTCAACAGCAGGGCACAGACACATCTTCAAACCTTCCATGCCCAGCCTTGGGCACTGACCCAGGCCAGGTGTGGCCACGCCAAAGAGCTGATAGGCCCTGGGCCCACAAGGTCTACACCCCTTTTGGGCTCAGGTTAAGATACAACATACACACTGCCCACCCTCATCCCTCTCCTGGGCTGACTTTCCCATCACCTCCCCGAGGCCATCTACCTTTGGCCAGTTTCTTGTTTAGAGAGAGAACAGAAGGAGTCACAAACTGGGAAAGACATTTTTAATCAGTTACCAGATTCCTTTGAACTTCGACATGAGTGCCCTCAAGGTGTGCTTCAAATTTAGAGTGGAAGTTGCCCAGAGAAGCCATCTGAGATAATCTGAACCAGAGTGGTAGTAGCCAGGCCCCCGAGCTCTGTCTTGTGGACACACATTATTCAGACTGAGGCCTGAACTGGAGGTTCTCCTTCTCTACACTGCAGTCTGGTAGTGTGCAAGGCGGGCACTTAGGCTGGGTCCCCATTGGGAGTAGCATACAGTGGGTTTCTCATCTGCAAGCGTGAAATTCTGGTTCTCGTTCTTCACATTATTGTTTATTATTTGCATTCCTACACTAAACAATTATTCTGAGCCAGCAAGCATTATACTAAGCACTTTACCAAAGGTACCTCATTTAAGCTGCACAAAAACCTTTCAAGGAAGATATCATCATCTGTCGCTGTACAAATTAGGAAACTGAGCCTCAGAGAAGTTAAATTGCCCCAGAATACACAGCAATGCAAGGTGGGACAGGGATTACTAAGCACATGTTGAGATTACTAGGAAATGAGGGCTGGAAAGCAGAAACCCACTTAATTGCCTTTAAGTGACATCTGTGCAATTAGCCCTCATGCTGAACTGATCTTAATTTCCTCTGGGCCACAAATCTCCCATCAGGAAAATGGGACTCATTGCTTTGCCCAATAAAGACCACCTCACTAATTAATTGGCCCATCTATATCCCCTAGGTGCAAGATTCTGACTCTTAATTGTGAAGCACTTAAATCTATCTGCTTCATATTACAGAGAACACTTTGCAAAAGGCATGCAAGCTGTATGATGTGTGCGCGTGTGCACGTGTGTTAAAATGCAATACCTAATGTGCATTTACCAACTCAGGCAGTGTGTTGGACAGTCTGGAAATCAAATTTAAATGATGGGGGAAGCTACAGAGAACACATCTCCGTAGGAAAAAACGAGATCTTTTCCTAATTGCCCATTTATCACAGATTTTATCTCAGTCTGCCAACAAGTGAAAAGGAAAAGGTGGTAACTGATTTAGCCTTGTTCATCAACAACTTTAACCAGCATGTGCTTCTAATGAAGCCAAGACTTTCTGCTCACCGATTGTTCTATCGCCTCCCCTAATTGAAAAGTAATAAAAACGTCACAAACAGTGTCAATTACCTATTGAAGGGTCGCTTTCCTCCTATTTACCTTTTAAGACATCAAGTGGTTCTGGAAAATACTCCAGGCTGCTTCCAGCCTTTCCACCCCAGTAATATTTCTTTCAGAAGTAACAAGGAGAGACAGTGTCCCTTGTTAGTGTCTGGTCATTAAATATCTGTCGGAAAACATGACTTAAGTTGGGTCCAGACATTCAAACACAGAATGGAAAAAAAAAGTCAAAATCTCCAAAAAGTGAATGTTGGTTAATTATGATCTGAAAGTCAATAAAGTCATCTGATGGCAGATTTAGGGGAACTCATTAGAGAGTGGAATTCAATAGTGGAGAACTGCGAGCTGCTGCAGCTCTGAAACCAGCCCATTTCATTAGGGTCTTCAAATGGGATGAGAGAAACACCTCTGGGGCAGGAGTTTTCCCGCCTCCGGGCAGCCTCACAGCGGAGGATCGGATTGGTAAAGCATTTGCCCTGGTGGTTAAGTAAAGAGTAAAATATCCAGATATCCCGCACAGGCTACTTCCCCCTCCTCCATTTTTCAGAATGAAATCACAGAAACACTCAGCCTGCCTTAAAAAAAGCAAAAGCCAGCCATAAGGATTTCACTGGCCACGGTGGCCTCACTCCTGCTCAGCCAGCATCGGGCATTTGCAAGTACAGGCTCCAGAGAGTGAGTTACACGACTGTTTTGAGCGTGGCTATTAATAAGAGATGCAGTAGCGTTCAGCTGCAAGAGATAACTGTGAAAGCGCCTTGTGAACCAGGTGGAATAGATTTGTTTCAGGATGGAATATTAGCTCTGCCTGCCCTGAAATTTAAGTCTCCTGAAGCAAAGCTATAAAACGGGCAATGTTTACCTGTGGTTACTTGCTGCCAGAATACTCTCCTTTGGGGGGCCCTCCTGTCCCCTGCTCATTTGTCCACATGGCTTAGGGTCAAGCTCCTCAATCTCTTACATATCAAACACCCATCTTGTGACACCTTGCTAGGCTGGGGGCGGGAGAGTGACAAAAAGAGGAAGCCAATAACGGCCTTTGCTAATGTTAGAGATGTAAAAAATGTACACAAGACAAGCATCATCCTTTTCTTTCTGAAACATGCCCTAAAAGAAAAGCGTCCTGCCGGTGAAGACACAGGAAGAACATGGCCATCTATAAGCCCCCCAACCTTGATGTCTGACTTCCAACCTCCACACTGTGAGAAAATAAATTTCTATTGCTTTTTTTTAAGTTTCCTGTTCTCTCCATTTATCAGACAAGGTGATTTTGTTTGAGGTTCACAAAATATGGCCACTGTACATATACCCAGAAACCTGTACCAAAAGAAAAAAAAAAATTAAAAACAACAACAACAAAAGCTAAGCAAAAAACAGTATGAAGTCAAAGCATCTCCTAAAACAATTAGACTCAGGAAAAGAATAAGGAAGAAGGCAACAAATAGTAGCAGTAAATTTGTACGATTGGGTTTGCTTACATGGGTGAATTTTTATTGCTCAGTCCCTAGAAGCCAATTTTTTTCTGCCTTAAAACTTGGAAATAAACAACTGGAAGCACATTATTTCTCTGAAGGTGTTGCTTTTCCTTGTAGGTAGGAATCTCACTAATCAATATGAAATGGATAGGTACCAAAATGGGGGAAAAAAATGAACAAAGGCAATTCCAAAAAGGAGAAATATATGCAAATGTCCAAAGCACATTAAAAGAGAAAAGAATTCAACATTATTGATATTCAAATATAAATTAAACAACTCTGAGTTGTCATTTTTCTTCTATTGTTAATGTCCAAAACTGGTGACAGTTGGTGAAAAGGTACGGCAGTTTGATGCCTAGTGGAGGTGTAAACTGGTATAATCTTTTTATGGAGCAACTTCCTAATCAGTAATCATAAAAATGTTCATAGCTTTCGGCCTGGTAATGGATGGATATGTATCCTTTGGAAATAAGCTGAATGAATTGGAGACTCTGAGCACAAAAATATTCATCACTCACATCCCCACCCCCATGGCATGGCTGGGTTGGGGTTAGGGTTAGGGTCGGGGTTAGGGTTAGGTAGCTGGGCTGTGGGTAAGCCCCATCGCGCCAGCTCCCCCTCCTGCCCGAGCCCCAGGGAACAGCTCACACTTTTCAAACACGCTGAAGAAATCCAGATGTTCTCCTGACCTCCTGATGGTCTAACCTCATGTCCAGCCCTTGCTCCTTTAACCTAAGTGCTATTAGCGGGGGTCCGCCTGTGTCTGTCCTCACTTTGTCTGCACGCTGCTCCCTCCCATTCAGAGTGAGTCATGAGTTTGCCTTTTCTTTCAATTCATTCTCATCTAACAGAAATTCTTGGAGGTTTGGTGTGCACATTTCAGCCTTCCCAAGCGTCAGCACTGGTGCAGTTTTTTCTCTTATTTTTATATCTATCGGTCATTTTAATGGGGATCTGGAAGGAGAGGAATTAGACACTTGTGCTGACATCACATTCTTACCCAGAAGTCCTGAGTTGCTTGTCTAAAACAAAGGAAAATTAGAGGCAGAGAAAGGCAAGGAGGAAGAAGGAAGGGAGAGGGCCTGGGGGGAGGGAAAGATCCATTTGTGAACCCCCCCTTCATAACTGATAACTCCCTGCAAGTTTTTCTTGTAGTGTGAATTATTTTAAATAGTTTGTCATTTGCCTAGACGTTAATGAATGGGGGTTTGGTGGGGAGGGAATTAGAAGCAGGAAGGAAAATAGCTGGCAAATAGCAGACTTCTGGGGGAAGAATAGATTAGATATGAATACTATAGTGTAAGGGGTTGGGGGGAGTTGGTTTGCCATTAAGGACTTCTAGAATCTGGAGTCAAGATAACTGGCATACTGACAGCCAAAAGTGAGTGAAGTACACCAAAAAGTAGAAGGAAGGGAGGAAAAGTCTAATTTTGTCCTGTTTGTAATTTTCTTATAAATCTGGTGGTTGCAACTGCCTCATTTGCAGCCCTTGAATCAAAGGGTCACCTTTGATTGATGAATTGCATTGAGGTGTTTGGCTACATATAAAGCATTTCCTCCTAGAGTGTTTAATTTAGTTGGCTATTTTGAAAGTGAATATTAGATAGTCAAATGCTTTCAAAATAATATATAGATTTGACAGAATACAACCATAGTTTTGTAGTGGCAGAGTCGGTACCACAAAACTCTTTGGAACATATTGGCCCATGCAGTTGTAATAATTACGTTAATATTCATTTGAGAGCTACACATCTCTCCTCTTTTCCATCTTCGACATGGCACATGTTTGATGTTCTCTAGCTGGTCTTTGGTTCCATATGGTACAGCATAGTAAAGATATCCACCAGACATGAAAACTCCAGGGTTTATTTTGCTATTATTTTTGAATCACTGATAACCCTCTCAAAATTGTCATTCAGTTCAACAAAATTTCTTATCCTACCATTAATGAGATGTGTGTGCATCTGCGTGTGTGTGTGTAAGAAATATTTCTTAAAACCAGGCTAATTGTAACTGGAAAATGCTTATGAAAAAAAAAAGCTGATCAAGGAAATTTTGGTGATGTTTAACAGCTGTTTCATGGGTACATATCTGTTATATTTTTAGACCACAATTAAATGTGATTTTAATAATCATTTGGTATTTAAATAATATACTATGATTGGCATATGGAATTTTAATTAAATGCACATTTTCTTCTAAAATATGAAGTGTTACCACTGTGAAAAGACCTTTTCTCCCTTAAGAACATTTTTTAAAAGTAATGTTCCCTGTGATTCACTAAAGAAAAAATTTTTTTACAATATTATTTATCCTTCTACATTAATCCAGCATTTGATGAGTCTTGAGGGAATGAAAGGCAAGAATTTTAAACTAACTAAGTGTTCTCATAATCTCCTAATGAGGATAATGAAAACAGCACACAGAAGGATATGTTTACAATAAAACATGTTTCAAGTAAATAGCACATAAGAAGCAGAAGTTACTTCCATTTTGTCTTCGTTCCAGGCATTTCCTGCGTACCATGTTGGTAAAACAGTCTCATTTCATCTTCTTTACCTTTGTTCTCATTTTCTTGAGGAAACTTTATATCTCATACTCCCCGCCCCTCCCCCAGCATTCAAAGGCTAAGAACTCAGATCTCAGTTAAAAGCAAGCTTATAAATAGAACTGTTCGAATCGCCATCCACCCTCTCCACAACTCCAGAAATTTTCAGTGTGTTGGTGCTCACCAAATTTGCATTTTGAAAACCCTTTACTTTCTGTAATTTTACAGAATTGCTCTTGAAGTATTATTTCTTCCGTGTTTTTCTCCTGTGTGACTTCTGCCGTCCATTTGCCTATTCTGACCCCTGCTCTGCTTGTCGTGAGCACTAACTGGGACAGGCCCGGGAGGTCAGGACTCAGGGTCATAAACCAAAACCCTCATATCGTCAATGATGTTTAAAAAGTAAAAAGTGAAAAAGCAGCAATGTGTAGCTCGTCCCCTGTATCCAGTGGCAGTAGCTCAGGCAGCTGCTTTTTCTTTTCGTCTCTGTGTTCACTTCTCATCTTCCTGGGAGTCCAAGAGCCCTTCCCGTCAGAAGTGTGTTAACCACATTTCAACCCCTTTCAGGGTGAAGGACAGTTTGTCATCTAAGTGGTGAGTACGAGACAACTTCTAGTTATTTTTTTAAAGCCAAGGGTTAGCATAATAAAGTGAAATCACTGAGCCTCTAGTTGTTAGGAAAATGCCAACAAATTTCTCTCAAATATATTTAACCTTTAAAAGCCATCAGAAGGTCACTTTGATTTCTAATCCCTTCTGGTCACCATTCTCCAGCAATAAAAAAGTATATTTTCTAAGGGTTGTGGGAATTACATACAATATAATTGACTGATTTTCTGCCCCCAAGTTTTAACTCTTAGAGAAAGACTATATAGGTTGAAGAGAAAATGACAGAACTAACACTTGCTCACAAGCCGTGTACCAGGCACTGTGTGGGTGACCTCAGTGACAATACCTCATTGGAGTCGTGAATAAGCATGGAATCCCTGTGCTACACAGGGAGCAGAGAAGGAATTGTGAAAGGAGGGAGAGGCAACAGGAAGCCTCCTCACCTGGTCAGCCTAGGTGCGGGAATGTCTCTTCCTCATGGCCTAAGGAGCCTGCCACGGGCTGAGCTGAGAGGAGACAAGAAGTTGATGTCTGTGATGCACAGAAGAGTGACCAGCTGAGCCACCAAATGGAGGGGTGGACCAGATATCACAGGGTGATGTCTGGAGCCAAGGACCAGAAGGCCAAGAAGACAAGGTTGTGGAATCTCATGCCAGAGTTCTCCAGAATGCCAGCCAGGGCCCTCGGTGACCCCTCTAGTCCCACCATCGTGGTCGCCAGCGTTGAGGGCCATGCTGGGGGTGGAGGGCAGAGTCTGGGACACAGCAGCAAGCACCAAAAGCTGGAAGTGGGGAGGTATCTCTGGTACCTGGAAGGACCACGGAACTGTATTTGGACAAGGGCAGATGGTACACAGAGGTCAAAGGACAGTGAAATAGATCCCCTGCTCCTGTGTACCCCTCTTTTGCTTAGGTGGGAATACATGCTTGTAAAGGGGCTGAAAAATGTGTGCATTAATTCTAATATGCCCTCCTTAGCCCTTAGCTGACATTGCTAATAGACTGTAGGACTCTGCGTAACAAAGTTCCAGAATTCTTTTGAACACAGCCATCTTGTTACAACTGATTAAACCAAGTTGCCATCTCTACTTCATTCCGTCCTTTGACGTGCAGGAAAAGCGCTCTGGCATCTTTACCACCTGCTTGGTGACTGGCTGACTGCTGGTGAGACAGTGGGCACCCCGCTGGGTGGAGCAGGCTCACGCCCTCTCGGGGACCCAGTGTTGGATTTTAGGACTCATGCAAGACAGCTGCCAGATGCGGCCATCATTAAGAGTTCAATTCCATCAACTTATAATTAAATATGTTTTTAAAAATAAATAACGTAAAATTCACAAATTCCTAATTATCTCACTATAACTGAAGCGCTTGAGGTTATTTACATCTCGTGTGTCTATCTGGTGGAAATACCATAGAACGCCCTGCCACAGCACGTTTCTTCCTAATGCCACTTTCAGTGGCGACACTGTAGTTTGAAACAGGCCAAGGTGTAAATACACTGAAATAGGCAAACACTATAAATCAGGGCTTTTTCCTCCCAAGAGAGCCAGTTATGAAATTTGTACCAGTGCTCCATTGGAGACAGCAGTAGTTTGAGGCATGGAAAAAGTTGAAGAGGTGGAAGCCAGACGTTTGAGGCGACGTCATCTGAGGGGAAGAGCACAGTGAGACTTTATGAGAGGATTGGCATGCGTGTGCTCATCTCAGCGTGCTCCCCGGGCGCTGCGGCGGCATTTAACGGGGTCAGTGAAAGGGTAAGCAGTCAGTGCTTCCGAAAGCACCATTAATCTTACCAAATGAAAAAGTGCATCTCGAATGATGAATTTTTCTGTAAACTGTCATGGAGAACCTTGAGGTGATTCTCACAGGAGAAATGAATACAGTACAGGTGGCCAGGAGGAATGGAAATTAATATAAATCAACATGAAGGAATGACAAGGAGAAAAGAGAAATAGAGATAATATCGATGATATAAAAATAGGCATGTGAACAATTCCAAAAAATAAATGTTTTAGTACAAATTTTAATGCAAATGGAAAAATCAAGGCCATCATCACTTTTTTTCTGAGAAATATTGGATAGGTGAAACCAGTGGATTTTGATTCTGTTCCCTAGATTTGTGGTCCCCAACCCCCGGGCCGCAGATGTGTACCAGTCCTCAACCTGTCAGGGAACTGTCGTTGAACTTTCTAATAGGATTCCATTTGAAGAAGGGCTTCCTCTGCTTTCAAAAATGGGGAAAAGAAATGAAAAAAGAAGACTTGGGCTTCTATCTCTTTCACTGAAACATGAATTTATAATCAAAGTCATTACAAGAACACTATCAAGCATTATCATTTAGGATGTTATTGAAAAATTTATTTTAAGTACAATAACTCTAAATTACTAACACCTACCTATTCATGGAATCCTGAATAGTGTTGTGCTTCATGTATAGATATTTTTAAAAGACATTAAAATACATAATCTTATTAATAGATTTTTTGCCATCTACTTATATAAAATTTGATGATTTTTTTTAAAAAAAGTAGAAATCAGGTATGAAAGGTTGGACAAACAGACAGAGACCAGAATATGTAGAATCTTCTACAATTTGGGTCTATAGGTTCAGCTGAGGATAACACGATTGATTGGATTAGCATTTTTGAAATGCACCTGGATTCAGTGTGAAAAACAGATTTGAAAGAACTAAGAATGGATATGGGAAGATTAGTTAGGAGACTATTAAAATGGTCCAGATTGACCACCGTGGTGAGGTGGAGATGTACAAGAGTGGATAAAAGAGATACCTGGGTTTCTGCACTATGCAACTGAATGAGAGAACTGAGATACAACTGAGATAGAGAACTCTGGAAAAGGCACAAGTTGGGGAGAGATAGATTATGAATCAGATTGCATATACTGTCACTGAAATATCTTTGAGGTTCAAAAGGAGATTTCAGGTGAGCAATTGGATATTATGCCTCCGGAGCTCAGAAAGAGACATAGTTTTCATAGCATATTCATATTTACATACAGTAATTCACCCATTTAAAGTGTGTTATTTAATGATTTGTCGTACATTGACAGAGTTGTCCAACCATTACCACGGTCAATTTTATAAACACTTTCATCACCGTAAAAAGAAACCCTTTACCTATTAATAGTCACACCCAATTTCTCCCTCACCCCATCCCTAGGCAATTGCTAAATAATCTACTTTCTATCTCTATGGATTTGCATATTCTGAACATTTCGTATAAATGGAATAATACGATATGTGGTCTTTTGTGTCTGGCTTCTTTCACTTCACACGTTTTTAAGATTCATCCATGCTGTAGCACAGTTCATTCTTTTCCAAAGCTGACTAATATTCCATTGTATGGATATACTAAATATATTATGTTTATCCATTCATTAGTTGATAGACTTTTGGGCTGTTTCCACTTTGGGGCTATTATTAATAAGCTGATATAAAAATTCATGAATAAGTTTTTATGTGGACATATGTTTTCATTTCTCTTGGATATATAGTTAGGAGTGGACTTACTAGGTCATATGGTAACTCCGTGTTTGCCATTTTGAGAAACTGCCAAACTGTACTCCATGGCAGTTGAACCGTTTGACTTCTCATCAGCTATGTGTGAGGATTCAAACACTTATTATTGTCCATTTTTAAAAATATGGCTATCCTAGTGAGTGTGAAGTGGCATCTCATTGTGGTTTTGATTTGGATTTCCCTAATGATCAAAGCTAATAAGCACATTTTCATGTGCTTATTGGCCCATTGCATATCTTGTGGCAAAATCTCTATTCAAATCCTTTTCCAATGTTTCAATTGGATTATTTGCATTTTCATTGAAAACATTCTTTATATATTCTAGATACAAGTCCCTTTATCAGATAGATAATTTGCATTCTATAAGCTGTCTTTTCACTTTCTTGATAGTGTCCCTTGATGCACAAAAATTTATAGTTTTGATGAAGGTGAATACCTTTTTCTTTGGTTGCTTGTGCTTTTGGAATCATATCCAAAAACATTGCCTAATCCAAGGTCACAAAGATTTACATGTATGTTTTCTTAAGAATCCTATAGTTTTTGTTGATACATGTAAATCTTTGATCAATTTTGAATTAATATTTATATGTGGTATATAGTATTGGTCCAACCTTTTTCTTCTGTATGTGGCTATCCAGTTGCCCAGCACTGTGTTGAAAGGACTGTTCCCCATTAAATTGTCTTAGCACCCTTGATGTAAATCAATTGAGCATAAATGTAAGGGTTTGTTTCTTGATTCTTAATTTTTTTCCATTGATTTTTATGTCTATTTTTATGCCAATAGCACACTATCTTCTTATAAAGCTGACTACTACAAATTTGTAGTAAGTTTTAAAATCAGGAAGTGTGAGTCTTCTAACTGTTCACTTTCAAAACTGTTTTGACTATTCTGGGCCCCTTACATTTCTCTATGAATTTGGGGATTAGTCATTAACTTCTGAAAAAAAGTGTGGTGGTATTTTTCCAGGGATTTCATTGATTTTGTAGGTAAATTTAGGGAGTGTTGCTATCTTAACAATATCAAATTTTCCATGAACATGAAATATCTTTCCATTAGGTCTTATTTAATTTCCTTCAACAAAGTTTTGCAATGTGCAGTATACAAGATTGCATTTCTTTTGCTAAATTTAGTCCTAAATATGTCATTCTTTTTGATGTTATTTTAAAAGGATTTTTAAATATCATATTTTAAATTGTTCACAGATAGTGCAGAGATAGTGCAGAGAGATATAATTTCTTTGATATTTAGCTCTTGTATCCTGAAACATTGCTGAGCTTGTTTATTTGCTCTAATAGTCTTTTTTATGGAGTCCTTATGATTTTCTTTATAAAAGATCACATAATCTGGAAAAAAAGTAGTTTACTACTTCCTTTCCAATTTGAATACGTTTTTTTCTGGCTTAATTGTCTTAGCTAGAAACTCTATCACAATATTGAATGAAAATGATGAGAGTGGACATCCTTGTTATTTCCCTCTCCTTCATTTTGAAGGATAGCTTTGCTTGATATAGAATTCTTGGTTAACTGTTTTTTTCTTTCAGAAATTTGAATATACCATCCCTCTGCTTTCTGTCCTGCATGATTTCTAGTTCTCACTAGAAATCTGTCAGCTGTTAATTTTACTGAGTCTTCCCTATATATGATGCCTCTTTCTTGCTGCTTTTAAGATTCTTTCTTTGTCTCTCTTTGATAATTTGATTATGATGTGTCTAGCTGTAGATCTTTTGATTTTATCTTACTTGGAATTCATCGAGCTCCTTGGATGCATGGAATAATGTTATTCATCAAATTTGGTGAGTTTTTGGCCATTATTGCTTTAGTTATTCATTCTGCCCCTTTTCCTGTAGCCTCTACTTTTGGGACTCACAATATACGTATATTGGTACTCTTTATGATGTCCTGCAGGTCTCTGAAGCTTTGTTTCTTTTTCTTCATTCTTCTTTCTTCCTGTTCCTCAGGGTAATCTCAATTGACCTGTCTTCAAATTTGCTTATTCTTTTCTCTGCCTGTTTAAGGCCACTGTTAGGCACCTCTAGTGAATTTTTTATTTCTATTGTTTTACTTTTCAATTCCAGGTTTTCTTTGGTTCTTTTTTTATCATTTCTATCTTTTTATTGATATTCTCTATTTAGTAAGACATCATTCTCATACTTTCCTTTAGTTCTTTAGACATTATTTACTTTAGTCTTTGAACATATTTAAAATAACTGACTGAAAGTCTTTGTCTAGTATGTCCAGTGTCTGGTATTCCTCAAGGACTGTTTCTATTGACTGCTTTTCATTTTTCCTATGTATGGGCCATGTTTTTCTTTTTCTTTCCATATCACATAATTTTTGTTGAAAAACTGGACATTTTAAATAACATGGCAACTCTGGAAATCAGATTCTTTTCTCTCTCCAGGATTTGTTGCTGTCACCATTGCTGTTTTTTGTTTACTGATACTGTTTTTGTTCTACTGTTTTTGGTGAATTCTTTGAATGAATGCTGGTAAGTTCTGCATTCTTTGTTGTATATGCCACTGAAATCTCTGCTTGGTTGATTCAGTGGTTAATTAATTGTTAGAATGATAATTATTTAAATGCCTAGAAGCAATATGTCTCCCAGTCTTTGCCAAGGGCCTCTGTGTATGTGTTGGAGTAAGCCTTCAACATTTAGGTAGGCAGTTTAGAATTGTCCCTTAGCCTTCACTTCCTTCTTGGGCAGGGCCTGAAAGTTAGCCAGGAGTGAAATCTCAGGGTCTTTTTAGATATTTCCTGAGCATTCACCCACCCCTACATGTGCATGTGGCTTTCTAAATTCCCAGTAATATACCAGTTTTTCAAAACCTCCTGTAGACATCTCACTACCAAGTTTCTCTTTTTAAGTTTTCTGGTTTGCTTGCTGTTTGCCCCAAATGTTGCCTTGACCTCAAGTAGTTGTGATGATAGACAATTGCTACTGATTGTTTTTGACAAATGCCCCATGGAAAAGGTGGTTGCAGTGAAGATAAGCCTTGCAAATAGAGTTTCAAGGGAACTATCATGTGGTCAAATAATGACAGTGCTCTGAAATGAGGCTTTGAAATATCTCCAACCCTTTTCTCACCCCTCCAGCATCTGCTAAGCTGCTGATATTCTGATGCTCTGAAAAGTTCATTTTGACAATTTTTACCAATGTTCTCACTGCTTGTATAGAGAAGAGGATTTTCTAATGCTCTTATTCTGCCATTTTTTACGACAATCTCAAGTCATTCTTAAATGATGAGCCATTCGGGCAAATTTGTTTTGACAATGGAATTTTTTTCACATACTTATAAAACATGTATCACTGATTATATGTACCATACTACTATGTTTGTTTAATAACTGAAAGATTAAATGCCTTTCAACTGATTTTATATTGGCAAATATTCCTGTAGTCCCCTTTGTGTTTAAAGAGCAATACTCTTTATTTATAATCTTAGAAGGAATCCTATTCATTATGACTTCTCAAATAATTTATGGGATTAAGGGTAATAAATAAATGCAAACATAAAATAACTAGGATACTTCAAATATCTACTAATATAAATATTAATTTATTATTAGGAAATTGTAAGTAGCAAATTTTTAAAAAAGATAGGACAAGATAACAGAAGTGGTTGTACCCTTTGTAGGTAAACTTGATTCCGATTATTTTATTTGCCATATCTAAGGTCCAGGATCCAGAGTGAACTTTTGTGGTCATCTGTCTTTTCTTAATTACACCAAATCTGCTTTGTAAAATATATAATTAAGAATTTGATCCTGACTTTTAATCAAGTTCCTCACTTAATAACACTAATAATGATTTGATTATTTGATTTGGCATTTTTCTTACACACACAAAACTTTTCTAACACATTTTTATTTTCATTCTGTGAAAGCATATTTTAGCTTTTTTCCTATGCTGAACACTGAGTAAGATTCACTTGCAAAATGGTAGTTTAATTTAATGTCTCCTATGAAAATATCACATATGAAGAATGATAGGTTTCTAAAATATATTTTATTATATACAAATATTTTTATATACTCTCACACACATATATATATATGAAGTACCTGCCTTTAAGCCTTCCTACCTAAAAGGTTCTCTCCTTTCAATCTTCCTGGAGCTAGACATTCTCTTTCATATAGCAGTTTACAGTCACTATGGTTAAGGCATGGCGATACCTGGCAGGGGAAGAGCAATAGTATCTCCTGTCTCCTTCAGGCCAGGCCTCATGCCAGGGCTATATTTATGTTATCTCATTAAATCCTCACAAGTACACAGTCTAAGTTAGTATCCATAATCCTGTTTTCAAATAATTACACTGTTACTCAAAAAGTTACGTAAAATTGCACAAGTTTAGTAAATGATAGATGTAAGATAAAAACCAGGAATTTTTGATTTCGTAGTCTTCTTATTTAAACATTAATCTGCAAAAGTCAATGAAGAGGAGGAAAGCTTATCTACACTGGTTGAGTCTCCATCACACCGCATATTAGTCAACATTTGACATATGTTATTTCATTTTATCTTTCCAACAACATTGTGAGAAATCAGAAATCTGAAGTGAAATGATTTGATGAAATCACACTTCTAGAAAATGTCTGGCACATAAAAGATGATGAATAACTATTTATTAAGAGATAAATGAAAGGGGGAGGAGCTGACCCTACCTCGGATGGACTGCCCATTATACTTCTGCCTCCCTAAATGGCATGACACGTAGGCATAGAGCAATAGATTTGATTCCTCATGGGCAACTCTTTTACTCTTTTTTTTTTTTTTTTTTTGCCTTTTAGAGAACCAGACCCTGAAAGAATCAGATCCTTGCTTTGGTAGGGAAAGGAGATAAGGAAAAGCAGGATACTGCAGTACCCAGAGAAACAAGCCAGGATAAGAGCCTAAAAACTACAAGGTAAAGATAGGGTCTGGGCAGGCAAAGTCCCTGCTTCCCACCGACATCTGAGCCTCCGCAAAGCCCACTCTCTTGTTTGTCCTACCTTCAACTGATGATTTCACAACAATCTTCTCTACTTTCACGATCTCAAAAGATTAAAGATTCCAGAGAAGGTGGGAAGAGAACTTCAAAAGTTCACCTCCCAACTCTTTCAGATCAAAGGAATTTTATTTTCCTGGCACTGAAGAACTAAAAGGTAAATAAAAAGACACAATATTTTATAGGGCTCTTCATGGACAGGGTTATTCTTTAAATGCTGAGGAAGGAAAAAAATAACACTCCTGACTATTTAATTAAAGTGCATCTAAGATCTGTGCTCTGCTGTGTTAGAGGCACCTTCTCAGACTTGTAAACTAGGGGGTCAAAGTCAACGCAGAAGGTCACTTCTAGGAGCGTTCCGACAATTACCAGTCCCCTGCCTCCAGCCCCCTCCCCTAATCTCCAGGACATAAGTGGTGGAAGAAAAAACATTGTCACTTGAATTACCAACAAGATCAATGTGGAGGGCAAGGTTAGAATTTAAAGCAACTGGTTTTTGAAAAGTGGTGATTTTCAATAAGTAAAAATACAGAATAATATGGTGAAGAAGGGGGAGAAACCAACCCAGGATCAGAGACAAGGCCTTTCAAAGATGGCCCCTGCCCCCTTCTCTGGCCTGATCAGTAGCACCTGGACACACACTTTCTTCCTCTCCTGTGGATTCCAAGCCAGAGGCAGCAGTTACAAAACACTGCCTTCACACACAAAGCTCCCCCTGGAATTCAAGGATGTGATTTTCTTCCGTCAATCTATTCCAGTTTGTGCTCCCATCTTCCCCTCCCATTGCCCCCCAAACTGCACAAATGCCTTGTCCCGCCTACCCTGTGTCTTTGTAAATGAGACTCTTGACTCCTTTCAACCTCTTGGTGCTGGCCGCATCCCATGCGCTCATCAGAGCCTAATCCAACAACCCCTGCTCCCCAGAAGTCTTAGCAGGTAAGACCCACTCACTGTCTTAATGCTTTAACCTCCAAGGACACGTTTTCTGTCCCACTCATCCAGTCCCCGCTCACCGTTTTTATTCAACGTGCACACTTCCTTACTGCAGGTTTCAGGCACAGACCCAACATCCTGTTGACTCTTTTATTGCCTCACTCCGGGGTCTTATGTTAACTTTCTGTGACTTGAGAACTCAAGACTCTTTGTCATTCTAAGCCCATATTTCTTGGCATAAGAATCACTTATTAGAAATAACTGATAAAGTCACTCCATTTTAAATGATATTATTTTGGTAATTTATAATCATGGTTGCAATGTTTGAGGTCGCATTCTCTTCCAGGCTGTCTGGTTCTTAGCATATTTGCTTATGTAAATAATTTTATTTATTAGGTTTATGTTGGTAAGTCATTTGGGTAAGTCATTTTAAAAGTAAAGGATTAAAACTTAACAGTAGGGCCAGGCGCGACGGCTCACGCCTGTAATCCTAGCTCTCTGGGAGGCCAAGGCGGGCGGATCGTTTGAGCTCAGGAATTCGAAACCAGCCTGAGCAAGAGCGAGATGCCGTCTCTACTAAAATTAGAAAGAAATTAATTGGACAACTAAAAATATATAGAAAAAATTAGCCGGGCATGGTGGTGCATGCCTGTAGTCCCAGCTACTCAGGAGGCTGAGACAGGAGGATCGCTTGAGCCCAGGAGTTTGAGGTTGCTGTGAGCTAGGCTAACGCCATGGCACTCTAGCCCGGGCAACACAGTGTGACTCTGTCTCAAAAAAAAAAAAAAAAACTTAACAGTAACGTCCAGAACTAATAGCTATACTGAGAACTTATTCTGTGCTGTGGACCCTGCACTGGATGCTAAGGAAGTAAAGGAGCGGGACGCCTCAATGCAGCTAGAGGCCTATGTCCCAGCTGGGGCTTGGAAGAACAGACTTTCAGCCCCACCCAGAGGCCTGTCAATGGCAGCTGCCCAGGATGGACAGTCAGGAGGTTAATTGTGGAATTGTGTTTACCGTATCTGGGCAGTGGGGGAATCCTTCTATGCTACCCTCCCAGAGAAGGGCAACTGATGCAGTCCTGCTTTCTTACCCAATTCGGAACTTTGCAGTGGTGGTCTCTTTCTCTCCCACCTACTGAGTTTAAGACCATTAGTGCCCATTCCATTGTCAGTTCTGTGTTTCCGGTTCTGAGTGCAGGCTCTGTGTGGTAACCTTACTTCCTGGGCCCTGGATTTACTTAGGTCCACGAAGCCTGCTTCCTGGGGTAATCTTGTGCTTGTTCCTGCATTTGCTTCAGCAGGTTCTTAAACTGAAGCTGCCTTTGGTGTTTCTGAATCTGTCCCTCCGGACACCTAGAGCAGAGCACTACACCTCTCTGCCCTGTGCACCTCAGTTTTAAAAGTTACAGTAATAAAATCACAAATATTTCTGTTATACTTTTTCCTTCAGTAGAGTCCTGTGTGTTCAATGTGAATTTCTCCATTGTCTTTTGGGATGAACTTTATCTAAACAGCTAAGTTTGGTGTTGCTCTCTTTTCTCTGCCATCTCAATAGTTAGCATTGTTCGATGGCTCTGAGTGAGTTTTTATTTCCCTTTTTTCCTCCTTTTGCTAGCAGACTGAAACAATAATTTTTTGCTTGTTTGTTTGTTTGTAAACACGCCCATTTCCATGTTGCTATGAGAGCTCCTCCAAAATGAGAGCAAGAAGGCCTAAGTCTGCGAAAGCCGACAGCATTCAGGCAAATCTCGCTCTTCTTTACTTCCCTGAATTAGAAAATGGCACATAGAAAGTATTCTCCCGGCCGGGCGCGGTGGCTCACGCCTGTAATCCTAGCTCTCTGGGAGGCCGAGGTGGGAGGATTGTTTGAGCTCAGGAGTTCGAGACCAGCCTGAGCAAGAGCGAGACCCCGTCTCTACCAAAAATAGGAAGAAATTAATTGGACAACTAAAAATATATAGAAAAAATTAGCCGGGCATGGTGGCGCATGCCTGTAGTCCCAGCTACTCGGGAGGC
>CAUYSK010009715.1:0-30685 GCA_963575035.1 Avahi laniger
TAAAATAAAACATTATATTTTTATAAAATGGCAAGTGACATCCCAATATTATTATGAAAATATTTTGAATTTTAGAGACACCCCATAGTCCATGGACCATACATTGAGAGCTGCTAAAATAGACCATCCTCTAATGATAAGAATAGTTGCCATAGTTGTTATTCTTTATAAAAATGATCACATTAGTCTATCTCTTTTCATCTCTGCAGTTGGTTGATTTAATGGACTTGTGTAATTCATTAGAGATGTTTCCAAATATTTTGATTCTCATTTCCATTTAGACACAGAATAGTATGTTACTGTCTTCTTTGAAGTAAAGTCTAAATATCTGTTTTGGTTTAGCTAATAAAATTGAATAGTGTATGTTGTGTTCTGGGGAAGCTTAGGAGATGATGTAGTTTGCTGCATTTTGTATTTTCTACCTTGAATCCCTGAGTGTTGACAATGACCATGGTAATGCACATTGGAAATGTAGTGTGAACAAAAAGTAAACCTCTTATACTGAGTACACTGAGACTGTGTGGATATTTTTTTAGTAGAATATCCTATCCTACACAAACTAATTAGTATGTCATAGTGTGTGTGTGCACATGGATGCACGGGTGTGGTCTTATCTCTCCCTGCCTCCTATCCTCCATAGGTGTACTTTCACATTATTTTCAAGATTTAGATTAGGGCCCAGTAGAAGTTTAACCTAAGCCAAATATGGATATGAATATGGTATTGTGAAGTTTAACTTGTGCAGCACTTATTGAAGTAGTGTTTCACTTCCTGTTAAGGTTTTTATTTCTTGGAGATGACTTATTTAGAAAGTCATAGAAAGATGAGAAGTGATTGTCAGAGTAGGAATTTTATATTCTATGTACATGTATGAAAAATCATCTAACGCCTTCAAGATCCATCTTCACTTCTAACACTAGACAATTAATAACTATCCAGAGAGGACAATTGTGTGATTTGCTAATGTGTAAATAACTTATGTCTTATATTTTAAATAGGCATATTTTATGTGTATTGTGTTGGGATAAATTAAGAGGTACTAGGGTTTTCAGCCCTTTAAAGAACAAATCATGCAGAATAATGCTACTTTATATGATATTTTAAGATAAATTACAAAATCTTTTAATGATTTAAAAATATAAATGGCTTCAATGGTAGTAGATGGCAACTCTTCCCCGATTGTCTTTCTGTGTAAACTTACAAATGCACAAGAAGTGGGTGATGAATAAATTGGCTCTACTTCGTGAATGTGTGTGTGAGAGAGAGAGAGAGAGAGAAACAGAGAGAGCACCACACTAAATGCAACAATGTAACGCTTCTTATGTCATCTCATGGTCATGGCTGAATTTCCGAAGGTCAGGAGTAACACAGTAGAAGCCAGGTACTCCAAATCCTGATATTACATGCTAGAATGTATAGCCATGTCTTGACAGAAGATTGTGAAGTTGGTATAGTTAGCATCAGTCCATCAATGACCTTGAAGCTGTATAAGAGAAGGCAAAGTACTGTTTGAGGAATTAAAAAGGCTACAGCAGTTCTTTCTTTGGATGAAAAAATTTGGGGGCTGAATTTCCAAACCTTCCCATGGTGTGGGTGAGGGGTGTGTGTGAATAATTCTCTCTCACCTCAGGAGTCCAAAAGGATCACCTGGAAAACTTGATATATATTTCCTGAAGTGTGAGGGGCTGGTATCTGACATCCTGAAAAGTCTGAAATTTAGTCAGCACTTAACAAGCTACCTGAGACAGAAAAGAAAAGAGGGCTGTTCATGAATCCCTTTGCTTTCAGAGTAAAAGACAATGCAAGGCTGCATGCATAAAGAACATGAGTATGATGTATTTCCTGGGAAGGCAGCTGAATAAGGCTACCTTGAATGGAGTTCTGCCCAAAAGGGACAGTACAAGGGACAAGGTGAATCAACCAGAGGGGGACTTCGGGAACCAGGCAGCAGAGAGAAAAAGCATAAGTGGTCAGAGGAGGCATGGTTTGTTTCAAAGAAACGTAGATGAGAGAGAGCAATTTAGGAATAGAAAGAAAGGTCACCTAAAGAACACCTGCTCCTCCTCCAAGAAGGGACAAAATTATGCACTGGGATCTTTTACACTCAGAGGATTACAAACACAGATTATGTATCTACAATTTAAATAAAACCTCCTGGCTTCTTACCTCTGTCCCCTCTAAATACTGATGTAGCATTGGAGGGACCAATATTGCAGTACTTGAGTAGCAGAGAAAATTGAAGGAAAAAGAAAGAGCTCATATCACTCATCCCACCTACAGACATGCAAAACTAAAGAGGATTAGAGCTGGGGCCCAGAGAAGTCTTAAACTGAAGAAAAGTCTCCAGGTTTAATGGTATACTGGGCTGGATCTTTTCAGATACATCTGGAAGGAGACAATTCGTTTATTTCCTCAAAATGATGAGAGACTGAGATTTGACCCAGGCAAGGGGAAAAATGCATTCAGAGGAAAGGGATACAGGGGCAGGCGGTGGGGAGAAAATTGTTGCCCCTACCCAAATAAGCAGGGTAAATTAAAAGTCATGTGTACTAATAACCTGAAGGAAAATATTCATTTTAAAAACAAAGGAATTGTTAATTGAACTTATTGACCTCCAAGTCCATAAATATTTGTGATAGCTATCTTTCAAATTTTGTTATTCAACTGTACTTTAGTCTTGCTAAAATATCATATTTTATAATCATTTTTGAGATACTTTCAAAGTTTAAGAGAATTCCACTTTGGCCTGATCTTATATTCTTTAAGAAAATTTCAGTATGAACTTCTATTTTCCATTCTAGGAGAACAGATTTTTAAACCACTACTCTGTGTTTTATATTTTGAGACTTTTATCACTAGGGTTCCTTCTTTGATATTCCATAATTGATATCATTCAGTTACTAGGAGTAAGAGAGAGACATCCAACAGAAAATTGTAAGAGCATGAAATGAATGGAAATCATCCCTTAATATAAAGAAGTTTTATTGTTCTCTACACCGTTAGATGCAGCATTCTAAAATTGAAACAATATTCCAGAATAAAAGCAATTCATAACCAGTACATATAGTCAAGGAACATTTTCTTCTCTCCTAATACGGTCCTTACCAAAAATACTGTTTCTATGTTCTACCCCGTTTAGTTTCTCTGCAGACATTTTGAATTGACAGAGGGAATTAGTTAGGATACGAAAGAAGTCATACTGTTTTTTACCTTCACTGGCACTAACAAATCCTGTTGTGTGTAAATCAGCTTAAAAATCTCTATGCAATTAGCTTTCCATTTTACTTTAAATGTTTTAGTTCAGATTGTTTGCTAATCAAGTTGGTAAATTTAAATAAAGTGTATACAAAATTGTTTATGAGTAATATTATAAAAAGCAGGGCAGATAGCACTGTACCTGTTTTACTTCTATAATAAAATAGTGATATCAGCATTGAACCCATTTACATGTAATTGTACAAATTGCTAACTAATCAGATGAGAAACACAGTACTTGAAAGAACAATGCTCTTCCTATATACTATTACCTTTGTGTATTAATGTATGTATAAAGGATTTTCAGGTTGCAACAATAAGAAACTATGAAGATGGATTTTAAAAAAAATTTGTTATAAGAAAATGAATTTACTTTTTTTCTGCAATAATAGGCCTTAGGCACTTCATTAAAAATGCAAAATTGGGCAAATGCATAATATTCTCTGAAAAAAAATACAGCTCTGTTTATGAAGCCAGATGCAGTTATTAGCTCAGAGGATTTTGAAATGCTCTACACAACAGGCCCTCAGCAAGAATTGTACAAGGCTGGCAGAAAGACATGTGAAATTTTTAAGAAGTAAAGTTGAAAATTTATGAGCATGAGAGGAAATGACATGTTTTCATCATTCTATAAATTTTATTTTACTTCATATTTTATGAACCCTAGTGTGGATTCAACAATCTCCCTTTTCCAGTGAAAGTTTCTATTAGAGGAATGCTTTAAGAGAAAGAAGAAGGAGCAAAAATTAGGATTGAAAAATTATTTGAATAATTCATATTTTTTGTTTCTGCCTACTTGTTTTTGATGCAATCCTAGTCTTCCAAGGAATTAAACATATCCTATGTATGTGTATATGGGTTTATGTTCGTGAATGTGTGCATGTGTGTTTATGCATATGTGAATACCTAGAACTGACAATGCTATTATGCTATAAAAAATAGCACAATCCAGCAAATTACTTGCTTTTTTTTCCCAGAATGAATAAAGTGTTAACTAAGTCTGCAGTTTTCTTTTGGGATATTCATGTATTCCATATATATTTGTTTAGCGCCAACTATGTTCCAACATTGCTGCAGCTTACATTCTAATAGTTTATCTCTGTCTGGTATAAATTCTCCAAAAGGCCTTCCCTCATTTCTCCACATCTGCTTGGATTGCTCTTATTCTACAAAACCATAGCTGATAAAAAGATTGCATTTATCCTCGATGCAGCCTCATTTTATTTTCTATACTCGTGGACTCATTTATCTAAAATTAGCTCTTCTATCTCTGACCTGGGAAGAATTGTGTGGCATTAAGCATAAGTGAGTTACTACTATACATTAAGAAGACTAAAGGATAATAGTGAGAAAGTATCTATGAGTTTCTTTAGTCTCTTTACTACTCAGACAATTAAAATAGCTTGTTTCAAACACATTGCCAGATACAGAATTACAACCTAGTTAACTGATTCTCAACTCCATCATCTTTCCTATTGAGGAGAAGGCATATGAGAATAAAAAGTATACATAAATTTAAGGTGAAAGCTGGGTTTGAGAGACAGCTCCTTCAGATGTGATGTTGGCAAAGATGATGTGACTTTCGTTAAGTCATTTGTCTTTCTGAGTCTCATATAATGATCCATGAATTGGGGATTATAGCAAATCAACGTTACTTTAAATATTAGTATAGTGTACAAAATTTTGTTGTAACTATAATATGAGACATTGTGATTCTTGACACTGTTAGTAATAAAATGCTGTTGAGTTTTCACAGATGACATTACTTCCCAGTTAAGGTCATAGACATCCCAGTGATTGGATTTTCTTATCATTTTGAAATGATCTCTGCTTTTGACTTGACAGTAAACACACTTTTGCCTTGTCTGTATACACATATGGCTCAAAATATGCACATTAATAAAAGAATTTAGAGGTGATGTGTATATGTTTGTGTATATATATACATAATTTTTCTTTTAAATTCAGCTTTCCTGACATCATAACTTTCAGGGTGATTACCATTGGCATATACTAATTCCTAATACTGGGCATTCGGTCAGAATCATAGATTGTTGAGTTGCAAGAGTTCCCTATAGACCCACAGTCAGCATATAAAACTGAGTCAGCTATGCATTGCTTCTTAAGTTCTTGAGCATAGCTTCTGTGAATAAAAGTATTGAATACACCTGCAACATTTAAGCAATCTTGCTTCACATCAAGGGAAGCAAGGAGTAGATCGAACAAGAATGTCTCCAACAATAACACTACCAGCTACAATATCTAATTGTAGTCTTCATGTTTTTAAAATGTCTTGGAGAATTATTATTATGTGTAATGTCTATGAACCTTCAATGATTTGATTTGGCAAAAGTGTTGAAAAAGAATTGGAGATATAGATATCTCAGTTAAGATATGAGTCAAATTATGAAATTTAGTTAGGTCAATCAACCATAAGAAATAAAACTTTAAAATCTAGATTTGACTGGAGTCAGTGCTTGACTCAAGGGCTATTTTTTAGTCATTAATAATTCCATTTTGTATTCATAGACATCCTGTTGCTCACAGAAAGCTGCCATATTTGAAATCTAAAGTTTTAAGCTTCAATAACTTTCAACACATTTCTCTATTAGAAAAAAAGTATTTTAAATTTCATATGCACATTGAAGAACATGATTTTTACTTACAGGGTACTATTGTTATATCTGCTAAGCACTTTAAGAATATAAATTAATATTCTTTTTATATATTTTCAGTTAAGTTCTCATTCTCTTAACAGGGAAATAGGAGACTGGAGCACATTTCTCAGATAAAATCGTATCAGTTTGGAATTTTCCACATCCTATGGCTAATCTACTCATATATTTTTTTCCTAAATTATTTCTTTCTTTCCTATTATGTAACTACAAGATAGCTAAAGATATTCTCTTTGATGATCTTCCTTTGATCACTGTTCCCCTCCTAATGTTAATGATAGGAGAAAAAGATATTTCTAAGACAAAAATGATTTTTTTTCCTATTGTAAAAACTTGTTTGCAAATCCCAGTCTATTATCATAGGAAAGAGAATCAGTGTTGCTTTGCAAAGTGCCCCTCTACCCTAATTTCTAATTTACATTCTGTTGTAAAATTCTTTCCCTCTATCTCACTATTCTTGGGCGCTGCAGGAACAGAATATAACTGAGATCCAACTGATTAGCAGGCATTCCAAGTACTTCTGAAAATTCTTAGATAGGCTGCAAGAAATCTCTAGTTGAAATTCAGCTTCTCTCTTTCTTTACTTAGACCAGAATCTTGAAGGAATGACTGCCAGCAATATGGTTTATTGAATTGAATGGAAGAAAATTTTTTCAAGACTTTTCTCATAGCTAAGAGATGTGTACTTTGACATGTCCTGGACCATGTATCTGAAAGATCTGAACTGTCTCCTAGATGAAAAGTGAGTTAAAAATAATTCGTGGACCTATATATTAGAAAATACAGCATTTAATTTTATATCTTGATTGATAGGAGTACAAGCAAAACAATTTTAGATCCTCTTGGTGTGTACACAATTATTGTGAAATAAGAGGATGAGAACAATATCTAAGTGTTTCTGAAGAAGGTTATACTATTAAAAACAGTCTACTTGTGGCTGAAGAAGTTAACAACAGAGAATTGATTAGCATCCTCAAGAAAATTTAAAAAAATAGGAAAATAAAAATCATAAGAATTAAATTGACCGATATGAATGGAGAAAGTTTTAGGAAAACTAAAGAGGTAAGAAGTGAGCCTATATTGGAAGTATTAAGAACGAGATTTGATCCTATAAAATCAAATCAGTAGTTAAAATCATCTTCAATAATGTTGAGACTAATGTAATGCAGAGAGAAATGAGAGCAATGATGAACTATGTTTGGTGCAATATGAAAATGTATAGTTTTGGAAGTGACATGTACCTATGGAAGAAACAAAGCAAATTATGGCAGAAACAATAACATAATAATACAATTGAAATAAAAAAGACTAAGGAAAATAGTGATAGACTAAATAGCACAAAAATTTTTATGTGTCTGAATATCAAAAAATACTTTATTATAAACCAAACAAAAACTCATACATATGTGACATGTGTCAGAGAGAAAATACTTTGAATATGCAATGAGCTCTTGATGTCCCATGGGCTAAATTTTGAAAACAACATAAGGATAGAGAGAAATTATTATATGTATATAACTTTACACACACACAGCATAGTCATTTTATGCGTGTGTGTATGAAAGAAATATAACAGTCTTATACATTAGTTATCTTAATATGATGGATTTATTGGCATTTCAGTTATATTTTTTCCAATTTTCTACAATATAAAAGCTGAATAAACTGGATAATTTTATAGTCCAAAAGAGAACCACACATAAACAGATGTTATTCTTTTTAAATGATGAGCTCATAGTTAAAAATGAAGAATTTACATTAGCAAATTTATAATGGATGTAAAGTAATTTTCTTTAAAGGTCAATCTACTTATTCCTTTTCCTATTCAATCAAAGCTCGTTGGTATTTAGGTTAGCTTGACTGTGTAAAGGATATTTTGGAAGAATGTGTATTTTGTCTAACAGTTTTAGCAAAAAGATTTCCCACTCAAAATACCAAGCCTGGGACATCCCTAACTTACGGCCACATGAAACTTTCTGAGTTTTTTTTCCTCCTCCTTCACTTTTACAATTTTCTTCTCTTGTCACTTTACATTCTTATTCTAAACTGTGTTTTTATAATCAACTAATTTGGAAGGAAAAAATAAATGTTCAGAAAGTTTTCACCCCAAGTATACATTTTAATGCAGTCTGGGCATCTGAAAACTGAAGGTATCCATTAAATGACGCTCCAGGCAGGTGTCAGGTGTCATGCTTAATTGTTTTAAGTAGCTCACAGAGCAATAGACAATACTCCACCGAAAACAAAGAATTTGCTGAAACACAGATGTAACCTTGAAGTGCTAGGGGCAGGCTGTGAATACGCTCTTCACATTTTTTTCTGTTTCTGTTTCAAAAATACCACAGCCAAACCATTACCCTTGGGAGAGAAAGACCAAAGACACGATACAGAATTGCTGATTAACTGGAGGCCCAAGGAGACCCAGCATAGGTACAAGAGACACTGCAGGCAGCTAAATAAAGAGCAGCTGCACCAGTAGCATTTCTGTAGGAATGTTTCCAGTCTTGAAATACTCTTGAACTTGATTATCAAAGTCACTCTCCTCAGAAATCTTGTCAAGGCATCTTGGCTACACCTGGATTGTCTATGAATTTGATGAACACTGAAGAAAAATGAAACAAGTGAGACAAGAAAAAAGCTATGGAATTTTGCCCACTTCACATTTTTGACATTTTTTTTTAAACAGCGTTTCCTTAAACAACCCAAAAGCTTGGTAAGAGACATTTGTCTTAAGGTTTTGGTTTGTTACTCTGTACTTCCATTTTTCATGGGCATTTATTCAAATGATAAAGTCTCTTTTCTCTATTTCTTTCATTTCTGTTACGCGTTACCTGGTAATGGTATTAATTTTTCCCAGTTTTAAATAGCTTATCTCCTCAGTCCAGAAGGTAGAGATTAGATTTTATGTTACTTTGTATCCCCAGAGGGCCCAGTAGAGCTGTGGTCCCCAACCCTTGGGCCACAGACCAGTACCAGTCTGTGGCCTGTTAGGAACAGGGCTGCACAGCAGGAGGTGAGTGGTGGGCAGGTAAGCTAAACTCCACCTGTATTGACAGTCACTGTGTCCCATTACTCCCAGATGGGACTGTCTACTTGCAGGAAAACAAGCTCAAGCTCACACCGATTCTGCATTATTGTGAGTTGTATAATTATTTCATTGTATATTACAATGTAATAATATAAATCAAGTGCACAATAAATGTAATGTGCTTGAATCATCCTGAAACCATCCCCCACCCTGCCCCCGGGCCCACGGAAAAATTGTCTTCCATGAAACTCATCCTCGGTGCCAAAAATGTTGGGGATCAGTGCAGTAGAGTGTCTGGTATACAGAGAAGAAACAGTTGCTGACTGACTGATTGATTAAGAAGATGAAGCATATTGATATACTACACAAGCTCTTGTTATCACAGACACATACTAGTGTAAAGGGAAAAACCATTTAGATTATTTAAGATGAATATGCATTCCTTCTTTTTTGGATAGACCTTCTAGGTTATACTTTCCTCTGCTTATTTAGTATTTCTGAAACAACCACATGGTAACCATGGAAACATTTCAGGTAGCACCAGTACTAAAGAACTAATGTGCAAACTTAGGGAAGTTTAGATACCACTTTTACAAGAGTGCCTTTACTTAATTCTATCCCAAGTGTGCTTGTCACAGTCTAGTTCATTCCTTTGTTATATAAAGTTTCTACTCATTTCAAATTTGTATTCAAATAGTATCAGTATGATTAAATGTCAGAAAAAGGTGCAAAGGCTAGAGGTGGTGCTTAGACCATAAAAGTATAATGTTTAAGTGCACATCCAAAAGAAACGGGGAAGCAGAAGCATGCAATTTTGCTAACATCATAAAAAAGAGATTGACGATCCAGTAATGCAATACAATAGCTACACCCAGTGTTCTTGCTGGCTTCCTTCTCCATGGATGGCCAGATTGCCTTATTCATCACCACCAATAAATATTTATTGGACATCTATTAGGTACCTTATATGTAAATATGGATTGATAACAGCATATGTGCCTTATCTCCTTTCTAGTAAATTTTGAAAAAGTCTAGTTAATCTGAATTTTAGAATTACTCCATTGTTAGCCAATTTGTACATTTTTAATTCCCTCTTGATTTATTTGGTCTAGTGAGTGACATTTAGACTAAATGAAAAGGAATGGATACAAATATTGGAGAAAAGATATATCTATCTCCTTTAGATATGCAGGCAAATAAAATATAATAAGAACCACTTCTACATCAGTGCTTCTTTATAAACCAACTTTAAAAAGAGGGTTTTTTTTTGTTGTTGTTTAAAATAAATCATATAAAATGGGGCATAATTCTGTTCTCCCAAAGATTGGGAAAATACAAGAGTTTCCACGTATAACAAGAGATCTCTAAAACAACACCTTCTTAGATCACATTAGCACTTGATCTTGTCCCAGCCATTATACAGGATAATTGAATTGTTTAATTTGCAACTGGATTGTTTTAGTTGCTCCTCCCATCGCTCATTATTGAATGATACTTAACTCCTGTAAGAATAATTTGAACAAAAATTCTATTTTTGCTTTACATTGAGCTGAGCCTAGTTGCTTTAGAATGAGTAAATAAACAATCCAGCACTTTAATCAGTGTTGTTATATACCTGAAAACTGCTGTGTAAACATGTCTATGCTCTGTTGCATATGCCACTTGCATTTTCTATGGTAAATGTGTAATTAGATTGGCATGTGAGGGAAAAAAAACTATAGACCATTTTCTTTGAGATGGCATGAACTAGATATTAGCATTAGTTCTCCAGAATGCTGAAAAGCTTATAAGATTAGGAGGAACATAATACACATTGCAAAAGCAAAATTAAAAAAAAAATACAGGATCCTGATACAGTTCTTATTACAATGGGAAAGGTTTAGTGATTGTGCCAAAGTAAAATATAGGAAGATCTTTTCATGTGCAGACTATTAGGTGAAGGAGACTTTCCTCTCTATTTAGGAAATTCAATTAATAGGATCGAGCATCATAACTGAATTTAGGTGGTTTTATTTTCAGTACATTATACCAAATCAAAATTATGACATTTATTATTTTATCATTAATTCAGGGAAAATTGGCAACAGTGATAAAACTATGATTAAAATGTATTAATTAGTACTATTTTGGAATGAAGAATAATATACTGATAATATAATGAATAAAATAATTATGTATCAACAATGACTAGCAGTAACATTGTCAAAGGTTAAATTTTGTCATATTTACAAGTTCTCTTTTTACCATGATCACTAGTGCACATTAAGTTTTAACATTGTTTTTTTCATGATTTAAAAATTTATTCACAGGACATAAAATAGGCAATGATAGCAATATCCCTGAAATCTGCCAAGGGAAAATAAAATGAAAATAACAGGCCTGTCATTCAATTAAATAAAACATAAAGCTCAGAAAATGAATAGATAATTCAATATTTTATTTGAAAAGTACATTGGAATCTCATTTATTAAATTATGGCTGTAAGAATTTATTCAAAGAATTCCTTTAGTAAAATTATATGGTGGTTGATTACATATACACATTTTTCTACCAGTGTGATTTACATTGATTAAAATTGGATATATTTTATGCTTTATGCTATTGACTCTTTATAATTTTGGAGCCAAAGTCCAACTTCACTGAAAATATAATTTTAGGCCAAATGCAGGTTAAACATAGACTCTAATTATCAGTCATCCTCCATCTCTCCTGGAAAAGCAACAATAACAAAAAACTACAATTCCATTCACTAGACAAGGTCACATGAGCAACAATCATTTTAATGAGCCAGACAAATTTCATATCCAAAGGGTATGGCCATTTATTCTGAAGGGGCAGCTGCCACCCCATGGAAAACTATGGAAGGGTAAAATGCACATGCAAACTAGTTTTCATGCCTTCTGGGATTCGTGTTTGATTCATGGACAGTCCTCTTATCTACAATCATATGGAGATCATACCTTAAAAGCAAATATTGAACATATTAATGTTGGTTTCTTTCTTAAATTAAACACAGATATTCTTAAAATGAGTAAATAGTTTATCATCCCTTTCTTATAACATATATTCTCTAAATTTCCTCATTTGTTAATGCAGAATTATAGGACTGTGGATTCTGACAATAGAGACTAAAATCTCTAAATATTATTTTGTTTTCTATTGTTTTCAGTGGAATTTAGGAACAATTTTAGGCTTTAGACTGAGGAAATCTGGATGTGAGTCCTACCTCTCTAAATAACTTTGTAATTTTTAGTTAATAACCTTACTGAGCCTCAGGTTCCTTAAACTTTAATATTAGAATAATAGTACCAATCTTGTACCAATGTTATGAAATTTCAGAGATGAAAAAATTATTAAGCCTCTCATATACCAAATCTTCAGTAAATGGTAGCTATTAAAAAAAGATCTCTATTTGGTAAATGCAAAGAAAATTTAATAATTCAAATTCTGAAAACATTTTCTAACTCATTACATTCCAAGCTGTCTGTAAAAGTGATTGTATGAGTCTGTGAAGCAATGTAGTTGCTTAAATGGCATTAATGAACCCAGAAATGTAAATGGTTTCACTATAAATTCTCAAAGCATATAAATAAATATATATGCATATATATAGATATACACATCTTTGTACGCATATATATCTTTTCTGAATATCCGTGTGTGTTTTCAAAATTTTAACACATGGACAGGCAATAAGAAAAAAAGAGATGAAGTCCAAACTCCAAAACACAAGTATCTGAAAGCCCTGGGGCCACCTTAGAGGTAGATGAGAACTTGAAGTGTGAGGATGAGCTCTCCCTGCATTAGCTCTTAGCCTCCTCATAGCACATCTGGCATGTTAGAAAAGAACAGCAGGTAGGAGCCTAGAGAGTGAACATCCATCCCCATCTACACTGCATTTGTTCCCCAAAGACTCCAAGAATAAAACAGATTCAATGCAGCATACGCTAGACTAGGCTATACAGGCTCCTTGTCCTTGGTAGAATGAATGTAAGGTTGAGGAGTAGGTGCTCTGATTGTTCATAACTCACAGAAAAATGGGATTTCTTTTATAATAAAAATGGTAGTGAAAACATCGAGAACACTGTAAATATATTTGAGACATGATTTCTTAACAACAGTAGTCATGCCTGAGGGTTTTAAAGACGTCTATGACTTACAATCTCAAAGTTTTAGTTTTCATTAACTAGATTGAAGAATCAAAACTTCTTCTTCTAACTTGCCTTTCTGGGTACTTCCTACTAAGCTCTAAATTTAGTAGACCATCACTGCATGATTGCAAATTTACCCCATTTGTGTTAATGAATTCTTCATTACCCCACTAATTTATTAATTATTAATAATCTTATTGATTTACATTGTTTTTACCTCCAGAGCCCATGCCAGAAATAATACCTTTAACATTCAAAACACGTATACTTATCTCAGGACTAAGAAGATGGAAAATAATTCTAAGCAAATCTGAGACTCCAAATTCCCACTACCAGCTTATTCATCATTGATCTTGTTCATTCATGGCTCACTTGTCTTTCAATATCTTACACATTTAGACTTGGCTCAGCCATACTTTTGTACTATTCTTTAAGCTACTGTTAAAGCAGCTGTAACCCCTTTCCCCTCTCCATGTGTTTCATTTCCCCTCAAATCTAAAATAAAAGTAAAACACTGTTCGATGTCTTTATTCTACTTCTGGGAAAAAAGTGAGGAATCAGTAGATTCTTATTAATAGATGGCCTTGTCCCTCACTGAGTGATCTATTCTTTTTCTCAACAGTGGTGTCTATAAATTTCTACTGAAAAATTCTTACCCCTTTTCTTTCCTTTATTTTGTTCTTAAAAGAAAGAAAAAAGCTTCCCTCCTTTTTTCCTGTATAGGTAGAAAGTAATCATGTGATAGAAGAGGTTGAAATAAAATGTTGAACTTTGAAAACAATCGTAAATGAAAATTTAACAATGGAATTTTTCTGTTGGGAATTCATTAATTTAAAATTTTTTTGGAGTTGTTAGTGGAAAAATAGAGAGCCATTAGTTTTCACCATAATAGCATGTATAGAAATCATTCCAGAATACATATTATCAACCTGCCTCAGAAATCCTCTTAGATTAGTAAGTTTCCTTGAGAAAAAGCCCTTACAAAAAACTTAGGAATAGACTATTAGAACTTCATGAATAAATGTCAACAAAACATAACCAAACCCATTAGTGGATTTTTGTTACTTCATGTGAGAGGCAAAAAAGGTACTACTTGATTCCGGTGCAAAAAGGAAAGGGAAGAAAGAGTGAAGCCGAAGAGACTCTATGTGGGCAGTGCTTATGTGTCATGAAAGGTCAAAATAAAAGGTGCTGGTTGTGTGGGCAGGGGACATTTTAAGAACGAATTTAGGCTAGGTGCAGTGGTTCACACTCATAATACTAGCACTTTGGGAGGTTGAGGCAAGAGGATGGCTTAAGGCCAGGAATTCTAGACAAGCCTGAGAAACAGTGAGACTATGTCTCTACAAAAAATGAAAAAAAATTAGCTGGAGGTGGTGTTGTACAGCTAGAGTCACAGCTACTGAGGAGGCTGAGGCAGGAGCATGGCTTGGGCCCAAGAATTAGAGGTTGAAATGTTTATGGCAGCACAATTTCCAATCTTAAAAATGTAGAAACAATTGAAGTGCCCATCAATACATAATTGGATTAATAAAATGTGGTATATGTATACCATGGAGTATTAGCCATAAAAAATGGTGAACTAATACCTTTTGTAACAACCTGGATGGAACTGGAGACTATCCTCCTAAGTGAAGTATCACAAGAAAGGAAAAACAAGCATCACATGTACTCACCATTAAATTTGAATGAAATGGCCAACACTCGTGTGTATATATGGTAGTAAAATTCAATGGAAATCAAGCAGGTGGGAGGGGGGAAGAGGGGATGGGTAAATTCTTACCTGATGGGTACAATGCACACTATCTGAGTGATGTACACACTTATAACCTTGACTCAAATGGCAAGAAAGTAATTCATGTTGCCAAAACATTTGTATCCCTGTAATGTTCTGAAATACAATACAGAACAATACAATGCAATACAATACAATAATAGTTTGAGGTTGCAGTGAGCCATGATGATGTTACTGCACTCCAGCCTGGGCAAGAAAGCAAGACTGTCTCAAAAAAAAAAAAAAAAAAACCCTGTAAATCACTTTTTATCGATATTGTTGAGCAAAGTATGTTTTTCCATTTGTCTGTGTCATCTATGAATTATTTCATCAGTGTTTGGTAGTTCTCACTACAGAGATCATTCATGTCCTTAATTAAATATACTCTTGGGTATTTTATTCTCTTTGTAAATATTGTAAGTGGTATTGAGTCCTTGATTTTACTCTCAGCTTGATTGTTATTATTATACAGAAATGCTACTGATTTGGGTACATTGATTTTGTAACCCAAGACTTTACTGAATTTATTTATCAAATCTAGGCATCTTTTGGTGGAGTCTTTAGGGTTTTCTAGGTACTACATTAAATCAACAGTGAACAGGGATAGTTTGACCTACTATTTACCAATTTGGATACCCTCTGTTTGTTTCTTTTGCCTGATATCTCTGGCAAGAACTTCCAGTACTATGTCAAATAGAAGTGGTGACAGTGGGCACCCTTATCTTTTTTCAGTTCTCGGGGCAATGCTTTCGATTTTTCCCCATTCAATATGATTTTGGCTTTAGGTTTGTCAATATGGCTTTTATTATTTTGAGGAATGCTTTTTCTTTGCCTAGTTTGTTGAGGGTTTTTCTCATGAAAGCATGCTGGATTTTATAAAATATCTATTCTACATCTATTGAGATCATAATATAATGTTTGCTTTTGCTTCACTTTATGCGGTGGATCATGTTTATTGACTTGCATATGTTAAACCATGCTTGCTTCTCTGGGATGAAACCCACTTGACCATGGTGAATTATTTTTTGATGTGGCATTGAATTTGGTTTGTTAGTATTTTGTTGAGGATTTTTACATCTATGTTCCTGAGAGATATTGGTCTATAGTTTTTTTGTTGTTGTGCCCTTTCCTGTGTTTCCTACCAAGGTGATATTGGCTTCATAGATTGAATTAAGGAGAATTCCTTCCTTCTTGATATTATGGAATAATTTCTATGGGATAAGTACCAGTTCTCCTTTGTAGGTCTGGTAGAATTTGGCTGTGAATCTGTCTCATCTGGGGATTTTTTTGTGGTGAGATTTTTAATTGCTGCTTCAATCTCACTACTCATTATTGTTCTGTCAAGGATTTCTATTTCTTCCTGATTTAGTGTTGGGAGGTTGTGTTTTTCCAGAAATTTACACATTGAATGCAATCTCCATCAAAATACCAACATCATATTTCACAAATCTAGATAGAATAATTCTATGCTTCATCTGGAACTAAAAAAGAGCCCAAATAGCTGAAGCAATCTTAAGCAAAAAGAACAAATCTGGGGGCATCACATCGCCAGACTTCAAATTATAATATCAAATTATAATATAAGACTATAGTAATAAAAACAGTATTGTACTGGTGTAAATGTAGAGACATAGAAAATGGAACAGAATAGAAAACCCAGAAATAAAACCCTCTACCTACAACCAACTGGTCTTTGACAAAGCAGATAGCAACATACATTGGGGAAAGGAAGCCCTGTTCAATAAATGGTGCTGGGGAAACTGGATAGCCACATACAGAAGAATGAAACAGGACCCCTATCTCTCACATGTACAAAAATTAACTCAAGATGGAAAAAGAGACTTAAATGTAAGACATGAAATTCTGAAAATTCTAGAAGAAAACAGGAAAAATTCTTCGAGACGTTGGCCTAGGCAAAGAATTTATGACTAATACCCCAATGACGAATACAACAACAAAAATAAATAAATGGAACTTGATTAAATTAAATAGCTTCTGCACAGCAAGGAAATAATCAACAGTGTAAGTAAATGACCTATAAAATGGGAGAATATTTTCACAAAGTATACATCTTATAAAGGGATAATATCCAGAATCTACAGAGAACTGAAACAAATCAACAAGATAAAAATGAACAACCCCATTAAAATGTGGACAAAAGAAATAAACAGTAATTTTTCAAAAGAAGATATGGCCCATAAACATATGAAAAAATTCTCTATCACTAATCATCAGGGTAATGCAAATTAAAACCATAATGAGATACCACCTTACCCCATCAAAATGAATATTATTAAAAAGTCAAAAAACAATAGATGCTGGTGTGGATGGAGAGAGAAAGGAACACTTCTACACTGTTAACGGGACTGCAAATTAGTACAAACCATTATGGAAAACAGTATGGAGATTCCTCGGAGAAATAAACATAGATTTATTGTTTGATCCAGCAATCCCACTACTGGATACTTACACAAAGAAAATTAGTCATTTTATCAAAAAGATGCCTGCACTTAAATGTTAGTCACAGCATGATTCACAATTGCAGAGATGTGGAATCAATGTAAGTGCCTATCAATTCATGAGTGGATTAAGAAAATGTGGTATTAATATATATAAACCATGGAGTACTACTCAGCCATGAAAAGGAATGAAATAATTTTTTTTTTTTGCAACAAGTTGGATGGAACTGGAGACGATTATCCTCAGCAAAGTATCTCAGGAATGGAAAAACAAACACCACATGTACTCCCTCATAATTGTGAGCTAAATGATGGACACACACGGGCACCAAGAAATGTAAAGACTTATCGGTATCCAAGAATCAGGAAGTGTGGGAGAGAGTGAGAGGTAAAAGCTTACTTATCAGGTACAATGAACACTACTTGGATGACGGACACTCTAAAAGCCCCTATGTAAGCATTATACAAGGTATCCATGTAACTAAAACATTTGTACCCCTTTAATATTTTGAAATTAACAAAATATTTTGAGTCAATAAATTGATAAATAAAACAATAAAGATATATTCTTAGAAGCAAGAAAAAAAGAATGAGTTTACCTAATTTACCTAGTGTTTAATTTGAAATTGTATGTATTATTTTGACATACATATCCATTTATTGCTTGCCTATTTTTCATTATGATTTATTTTTCCTAATTGACTGTGTGTGTAGGTTTTATGGAAGTAAGAGTTTGAAGTTCATGTCTGAGTTCAATGGAACACATATAGACAGTGGATCCCAAATGAGGACACAGAGCCAGAGGTAATCATGACACTATAAGCTCCCTAGAAATTAACAGAACTCTTGTAGAAAGTTTTGAACTTCTCCCAGGTGTGTTCAACTGCATTTAAATAGAAAGATTCTATTTAACATCTGGTTTCCACCCACCTGGGGCCAAAGGATGACTTCATATTCAGAGAGAAATTTTCAAGCTCTTACTACTGAGAATTTTAATTTTCAGTTTTTTCCTTATGTTAGTCATTATATCACTCCATGAACTTCAACAATGAAGAGAGTTAAAGTATTTTCGCTTCCAAAAATATTAATCTTTGGGTGTCAATTTTATGAAATCAGAGTTCTTTGTATCTTACCTAAATTATTATAAAACCCAAATTAAAGATCGATTTCTGTCTATGACTAACCATTGTAGGTAAAATTAATGACTTTTCACTAACACAGATGCTCCTTGACTTATGATGGGGTTACATCCTGATAAAGCCATTGTAACTTGAAAATATGGTAGATCAAAAGCACATTTAATATACTTAACCTTCTGAAAATCATAGCTTAGCCTAGTCTATCTTAAGAGTGCTGAGAACAGTTATACAAAGTCTGTTTCATAATAAGGTGTTGAATATCCCATGTAATTTATTGAATACTGCACTGAGAATGAACAACAGAATGGTTGTATGGGTACTAAAGTACAGTTTCTACTACTGGATGTGTGTCACTTTCCCAACATTGTAAAGTCAAAAAATCTTCTGTTAAACCATTATAAATCAGGGACTATCTGTAATTTCTTGCTTAATGTTTGATTTTTCTTGTAGATTATTCATTGTATTGTACTAGTTATTTATTGCTGTGTAACAAAATAACCCAAAATATAGTAATTTAAAACTACAAACATTTATTGTCTTACAATTTCTGTGGGTGCCTCTGCCTCTGACTGCAGGTTTCCCATGATGTTACATTGAAGGTTTAAGCCAAGGCTTCAGTCTCATCTGAAGATTTAACTGACAGAGCCTCTTCTTCCGAATTCAATCATGCGATTGTTCTAAGTATTCAGTTCTTAAGAAGCTGTTGAGCTGAGGGCCTCAGCCCCTCACTGGCTATTTCTTATATCTATTTTTTTTTGTGGGGTCCTCAATAATTTTTTTATTTATTTAAAAATATTAAAAGAGTACAAATGCCTTAGGTTACATGGATCATTTTTGTAATGCTCAAGTCCTGGCTATAAGTGTGCCCATCACCCACATAGTGTTCATAGTACCCATTAGGTTGGTTTATTCCCCTCTGTTATTCCCTGCCGCCTCCTCCCGAGTTGCTTTCCACTGAGTTTTACTTCCCTCTGTGCACGCGTGTGCTCATCGGTTAGTCCCAATTTAATAGTGAGTATATGTGTTTGTTTTTTCATTCTTGAGAAAATTTACTCAGGATAATCATCTCTAGTTCCATCCATATTATTGCAAAAGGGATTAATTCATCTTTTTTTTTATGGCTGGGTAGTACTCCATGGGGTACATATATCGCATTTTATTAATCTGCTTATAGTCTCACAAGCTCATAAGCTCACATTGAAGCAGAGTAGATTGTCCAAGGCCATAAATGCCAAGCAAGACCATGATTGGGGACCGTATTTGAGGCTGTCTATGACATCCAGGTAAATAGTAAACCTGTTTGTATTGTATACCATGTGTCTCCAAAGATTACCATTTATTAGAAGATCAAATGCATATTAAAATACAATGTAAGTGAAATTTGATTTACTATACATTAGGACGTTATTTTAAAATAAAAGAAGGTGAAAATTGCTAGTGTCACAGGATTCAACAACTGGGACTGCACAATTCCTAAATACATACCTAAATATAGGTAATTAATACAAAAATTTATTTTATAAAATTTATATTAATAATGTCTTTATATCTAATAGTGTTTTATTTTGGTTCTATGAAATATAATATTTGAAATAACACTAGAATATTAAATGGTTATTTCTATTTAAAAGTATGAGAAATAAAAATAAAATCTTAAGCCCCCCAACTAACTGAATGGACCCCCTCTTGGCCAAAGGGACCCCAGAGAAACCTTAAAACTGTGTTGCCAGCCATTATGAGACAGGAGGTCAAACATGCCTTGTTTTACCCCCTCCTTCATTAACTGCCATTAGGCTTTTCTTTTTTTATTTCAGCATATTATGGGGGTACAGATGTTTAGGTTACGTATGTTGCCCTTGCCCCCCCCAAGTCCGAGTTTCAAATATGTCCATTCTTCGGGTGGTGCGCATTGCACTCTTTGTGTATGCATATACCCATCACCTCTCCCTCATACACCTCTCTCCTCCCCCCTGCCCAACATCCAGTAGATGTTGTTCTTATTAGGCTTTTTTTCCCTAAGGGTTAGATAGAACTAGACCTTGAAAAGGCTTACTGCACAACCGATTTCAATCAACCACTACTGCTACTCCTATCTTTTTGTAGTTTAGGCACAAGAATTGACCAGTATTTCTTACTGATAAGGGGCCACTGAACATGGAGTGGTTCTGGCCAGTTTGTAGAAGATGTGCTGTGAGGGTTTTTATGTCCTCTACTTCACTTTTCGATGTCAGAGGGCAGAAAACTCCAACCTCAGATCATATTAATGCCACCATTTTTTGTACCTGCAATCTGTGAAGGCACGTGAAGCTTCATTGCATGTATACCTATTTCTCCTTTCATAAATATTCATAACTCTCCTATAGTTGATTATATATTTATATTTGACCAGCTAGCTCAGGGTAAATTCTGTCCACATTGCCTTTCTCAAAGTTCATGCCGTCAGCTTCTGCTTGAAGTTATTGCTTCCCAGCCTGTGAGGATGGCCACCCTGCAGGCAGCAACACTTTATGAGAAATAAAACTCTCCTTTGCAAATTTATGAACCTCATCATTTGTCACTAGACAAGTATAATATCATGTTTAATAGAAATTATATACATCTTATTCATGACAGTAAGAAAATTCTGTGTACAAAATGAATCATTAAAGTATATTTATTTTGACCCTTGACATCTTCTCAGTCAAATTAATTTCTATTTTAGTAAGCACTTGTTTTCCCAGGTATTACTTTGGCATGTAAAGCAGAGCGACCTGTATTTATGGCTCAATTTGAGGCAAATAAAATCTACCCTATTGTGAATGAATAAGACACTATCTAGAATAGACTCTTTGTTTCGGATGTTCTTAGCGAAAAAATATGATTTTCCCAAATCAGAGCAGCCAGTGAAGGCCTGGAGTAGAATAACCAATTAGGATCTGGAAGCTTTTTGTGTATTTTTTGTTTTTTATAATTTTAGATATGGAATATCAAATAGAACAAGTATGGTACTTCCTGAAAAAAGATTTAATAAATAATGTATTATGATCAAAATATACTCACATAAGAATCTTGACATACATTTATTATTATGTCCACTAAATCATATTTTCATTGTTTACATTCCACTGTTTCTCCTGTATGCCACTACACATTTCTGAATGCTTGGTAATATTGTCAAGTTTATAAAAATTTCTCAACAAATATTGACTAAGTAAATAAATCAATTAACAAATCTTCCATTGAAGTGTTTATAAATAACATAAAAATTCTTCTTTGCTTCCAAATATTTGCTTTATATAATATAATAATTTTCCTAATGTAGTGTGTGGTATGATTGTTATACCTTCCTGGAGAATGGAGCACTTTATCACTATGTAATGTTCCTCTTTGTTCCTGATAATCATCTTTGTTCCAAAGTCTACCTTGTCTGAAATTAATATAGCCATATCACATTTATTTTGGTTAGTGTTTTTATGGGTTTTCTAACCCTTTATTTTTAACTTATTTGAGTCCTAATGTTTAAAGTGGGTTTCTTATAGGCAGTATAAAGTTCAGTATTGTTTTTCCAATCCAATCTAAAAATATATTTTAGCTAGTGTGTTCAGATCATTTATACTGAAAGTAACTATTGATATAGTAATAGTAAAATTAAATTCAACCATCTTTCTATATGTTTTCTATTCATGCGTTTGTTCATTGTTTACTTTCTTTCATGTTTTTTGTTTTCTCTGACTTCAAGTACATTTTTATGATTCTATTTTATCCCTGCTCTTTATTTTTCATTCATACTTCTTTTTAAAGTCTTCAAATGGTTTCTCTCAAATTTATAATACACATTTTAAAATAATCTAAGTTCATCTTCAAATAATTCTATAACATTTTACATATGGTGCAGATATCTTACAATGGAATAGTCCTAATTCCTCCATCCTGTATTTTAGGTATTGTCATTTATTTTATTTTTATGTGTTATAAACATCCAATATATTGCTACTATTATTTTTTAAATATTCAATCTTTTAGAACAATTCATAATAAGAAAAACAAAAGATTACATATTACCTTCATTTATTTATTCCTTTTCTTACTTTTTGAATCTTTATGTAGATCCATGATTCTGACATAGATCATTTTCCCTGTGAAGCAGCTTCAATGTGCACTGGTTACCATTTAGGCCGGCTGCATCTTGGCCTGTAATTTATATTCTTTGCCTGCGACCAGTGAGAAAAAACACTAACACAAGTTAAGCAAAGCAATTTTATGATTCACACATCGGCAGCAAGGACAGTAAATGCCTAAAATTCAGGATAAGCCAGTTCTTCAAGGCTCAGGAATCCTGCCCAAATGAATAGAATCTTGCTCGCCTGCATTTGCATCCCTCGCACTGCAGTTGAGGGGCTCCAGAAAGCAACCCACTCTGAGTTTTATACCTCAGGGATGACATGACATGCTGGGCAAAAGCCCTGCAGGACATCTTGTTTCCAGGAGGCACTGGAACAGAGCCCAGGCCGTTCCAGCTAGTTCCTCCTTATCTCAGGATGCTGCATTTTATGCACATTCTACAGTTCTTCTTGAGAAGTACAAACAAGAAAGGGAAAGAACTAGGTTGGTCCAAGGCCACCTTGAGAACTGTTCTGCACTTATGCCTGAAGATCTTCTTTGAACATTTATTGTAGGTCGTCTGTTGGTAACAAATTCCCTTAGTTTTTGTTTGCTGGATACAGTGCGCTGAAAAATACCCTTCCCAAATACGTGCACCTCCTATTCTGTAAAAGTTGTGAATATGTTTCTGTCACTAATTTTGGAAAACTCTTAAGTCATTATTACATCAAATATTTCTTCTATTTCATTCTCTTTTTTTCAGGAGGTATTCCAATTATATATGTACATTATCTGATATCGTTCCACACCTCTTGGACGTTCTATTGTTTTCATTCTTTTTTTTTCTATTTGGCAATTTCTATTGATATCTTCAAGTTCACTGAATTCTTTCCTTGGCTGTCTACTGATAAGCACCTTCGAGGCATTCTTCTTTTATTTCACTATGTTTTTGATTTAAAGTATTTTCTCTTGAATCTTTTGTATTGTGTTCATCTCTCTGCAGATACATACTCAACATTTGGGCTACCATATTGCATATCTTCTCAATTAGAACCTTTAACACATTAATCATAATCCATTTAAATTTTCGTCTGATAATTTCAATTCCTGTATCATATATGAATTTAGTTCTGATAATTGTTTTATTTCATCAGACTGTTTTGGAATTCCTTGTAATTTTTATTGATAAATGCACATGCATAAAACTCTAGATATTTAGGTAAGTAAGGCTTTGGTGTGAGGATTTATGTTAAACTAACCAGGAGTTGAGCTGGGCTGTACTTGATTTTTCTTAAACTATGGACACCAGATGCTTCAAATACCTCAAGTGACCTTGTTTTTAGCTGTAGGACAGCAGCCCCCAATGTTTTCGGCAACAGGAGCCGTTTTCATGGAAGACAAATTTTTCAACAACTGGAGCAAGTGTAGGGGAATGGTTTAGGGATGACTCAAATGCATTACATTTATTGTGCACTTTATTTTTATTATTATTACAGTGTAATACATAATGAAATAATTATACAACTCACTATGGGTTGGAAATGCCTACTCTAGTATAAAAAGAAAGTTTTAGTTCTGAGGTTCCTCTTTTTGCTGTGTCTTACAGTTTTCTGAGCTGCAATCCACTACTATTATTACTGGATTCTTATTAACTTGGTAGTAGGCTGTAGAGAAGATGTTCTCTAGCTTCCTGGTTAAGTCTCAACCTTTGGAGTGCACAGTTGGCTTAGGCCTCAAGGGTATGGCCTCACGAGTGCTTCTGTCCCTCACCAGTCTTTTGTTCTTCCTCAAAGCAGGTAGAGCTTTTTCCATGTGGCCTTTACTTACTTCCTTGGCTACAATGGGTGTCCTTCAGTATTCCCTATGTTCTATGCCATTAACTTTTCAATGTTTTGTCAGAAAGCATAACCTTTGGGGGATGTGATGAGGCAAAGGGAACTGAGGAAATATGAGCAAAAACAACTTGGTAGGATCAGGGAGCACTTTATGGGGTCAGTAAAAATCTCATAGGAAGCATGAAGGAAATGTCAGAGTGTTGGATGCTGAAAGGTCAGGGAAATTGTCAAAACTGAAGACTATATGGGGAAAGAATAAAATAGATTTTTCAAGTTTAATTCTGGAGGGAAACTTCACTGTTTTTTTTTAATTATGATATTATGATGAGAAAATATAAATAATATTTAAAAATCATTGTAAATGCAACCTCTATTAAATAATTAATATATCTACTTGAATTTTATATAATATATTTTTGACTTTTCATTTAAAAGGTTAAAGAACACATACACCAGCATTTCTTCCTACTCCAAAGGTCCTCTGTCAATATACAGGTAGTTTTCTAACTTTTTTTTTTTTTTTTTGAGACAAAGTCTCACTCTTTTGCCCAGGCTAGAGTGCCCTGGTGTCAGCTCACGGCAACGTCAAACTCCTGGTCTCAATTGATCCTTCTGCCTCAGCCTCCCGAGTAGCTGGGACTACAGGAATGTGCCATCATGCCCGGCTAATTTTTTCTATATATTTTTAGTTGTCCTTTCTAATTTTATTAGAGACGGGATCTCACTCTTGCTCACACTGGTCTCGAACACCTGAGCTCAAATGATCTGCCCGCCTCGGCCTTCCAGAGTGCTAGGATTACAGGCGTGAGCCACCGCGCCCGACGGTTTTCCAATTTTGATTGAGAATAGTTCTATCATGGTTTTTTGCTTGTTTTATTTTGTTTTGATTTGACAGTGTGAAGTGTCGATGAGGTTGGATGAGATGAGATGGGGCAGCCAGCATTTCAATTGCAGTTTGTCATCTCAAAATCTTGCTAACACTACTATTATGTTCTCTGTCCTTATCATGTTGCATACTGTTTTCAACCTCTATATCATTATATGTCACTGTTATTGGTCATGTAAGTGCTTCCTTTTATTAATACCCATCTTAGGTGACGGCTTATTCCTGGCAATTTCTTCAGATAGAGGTATGTCAGAAATGATAAAGATGACATATCTGTACTATTTTTCCTTTAGCGCCAACTCTTTTATCTGTTGTGACACAAGTAGTGGTCTGAATAGGAACATTTCCTATTCTGCAGTGGTTTACCACATCCCTAGCTTAAATTTCTGTAAAGGATGGATCAATAGACCTTTCATGAGGCTGAAACTTTCAGAGAAATTTATAGTTGGCCAAAATCTAAAGAGGTATGTACGTTTTCTCAATATCCTTCATCATTTTAGTTTAAATTTCACTTCACTGGAAGACTATCAATAGTTCTTTTTTATTGTAATTATGGTTGTAATAATAAATTATCTTTTGTATTTTTTGTCCCTTTATAGTGTTTCCAGATACGAAGGATGGGAATAGAGGTAAAAAACTATTATCTCTTCCATTTTTATTTGAAAGTTCCAGAAAATATTTCTGAATAGTTGAAATGATGATGGGAACATGTTAAGTCACTCATCTTCACCATGTTCATTATCTTCAATCAATCCACCACAAAGACAAATAGAATAACGCTTTCTTATTTTTTTTTTGATATAAGTCTTTATTCTTCAAATTTATATTTGCCTTAGATGACAAGTACTTGTTTCTTAAAAAAACTGGACAATAATGTCAATAAAAACTAACAAGTTTTGATAATCAAATAAATAAATTCAAATTCCTTTAAAATGTTTTTGTCCATGGCTTTAAATGTAGATACTATTACTATTAAAATACAGTGGCCATTTAAATCTTACCCAATAAAAAACAACCTTTGCTGATTTTTTGTTTATGAAGAATATATTATTTCCTTATGTTAAGAATTTATATTTCTATTATTCGAATGATAGTCTATTTTAAATGAGCTGTGACTTCAGAAACAACTAAATTTAAGAAGAATTTGGAGCTGTATTTTTTTAAAAAATGAGGATACCTATTAAAAATAAAGTACATTGAAACTATTTTTTTAAAAAAAGAGGATATGAAACAAAAGATCATTTTTATGATGAAATACATTTCTTACGTTAGCTAAAATGAGTACCTTAAATGAGTCCTTGATTTTAAGTTTAAAATTTTATATTATCAATATATCTAAGTCTTCATTTGAGAACAATATCGCAGAATCCTAAAGGTTAAATCTATTTTCTTATGCTAAAAATATATAAAACATGATAGAATCACTTAGAAGTACACTGCTTATTCTCTTGTACTAGTTCAATATCCTATAAAGGTATTAAAATTAAAAGATTGCATTTAAAAAGGTAGTCATACTTTTATAAATATACCTTATAATGTCTGTGAACTGTACTTGTAATTCTCAGAATAGATATATTCTCTATGAATAGGTATCTCAAAAAATTATCATGCAGGCAATATTCCACTCCTATAGGAATAAAATGATATTTAAAGAACCACTAATTTTTTTCAAAAAAATTAAATACATCATATTTATTAAATTTCATTGTTGATTTCATAAAAATTGTACAATGAAGCAGACATCCAAGACAATAACAGTTCAAACTAATGTAGTGCATTAAGATAAGTAGCTGTTTTCTATTTTTCTTGCAAACTGGAAATTTGAAAATTAATAGACCAACACTGTTTTCTAGAGCATGGGGCTTTAAGTTCTACAATAATGTGTAGTTAAATAAGAAGGCAGAAATTACTGACTCATTATCAAATGAGAAATTAGTTCATTTCTTAACAATTTAATTCAGTGAACATGTATTTTGCATATATGTTAGGTCAAACATATTTTAAATTCTAGAAAAATAGAGATGAATGATACATATTTCAGATATATCTACCCATCTATTATCTATTTCTTGTTCTCAAAAAGTTTATAGGCTAGTGAAAAATATACAGGTAAACTCACACAGTGCAATGAATGTAAAATAATAATGAAGGAGCCACAAGATGTAGGGGAAGGACAGACAGGTTGGGAAGATTTTGAAGAGGATAGATTATAGATGTGTGGAAGATATGTAATTTGGAATGAGACTGGAGAGAGAGCAAAACAGAGTAGAGTTTTCAAGGGTCCACATAATGAGGAGATTTTTGGTTCAAAAATTGATATCCTCTCAATTCAAGACAAGGGTGATAGAATAGTCTGAGGGAAAAGTAAGTTTGGAATCTCAGGATTTGGGAATAATTAAATTATTCTGCTTAGAAAGAAGGGGCACTTAGTGTCATCTTCCATGTTTTTGTCAATATTGGAAGGATTGGTGGTTATGTCATTAACTGATTCAGAGACTGCAAGTAAAGGGTCAGATTTTAGGTGATCAACTTCAATTATTTAATATTTCTAAAGTATTTATTGATAATCTACTTTATGCATGACTTTTGGCTTTTTTTCAAATGTCCAGAGATGAAAAACATAGTGATTGACTTCAAAGAGCTCCCCAAATAATCATGATGATGATGGTGATGATGATGATGATGTTAATAATATTGCTATTATTGTTTAAATATAAAGCATTATTATTTTAATAATAATAGGTTACATTTACATAATCTCTAATATATATTAACTCATTTAATAGTCTTTTAAAAATCTATAAAGTAAGCACTAACATTACCCCATTTTAGAGAAAAGAAATGAAACTCAAGGGACCAACTTCCCAAATATCACAAAAGTATGATCGGCAAAGTCAGAATTCCAACACTGGAAGTGTTTTACTAGAGTCCATCCTAGTTTAAATGAATAAACAAGTAAGATGATATAGAATAAAAGCTATGGCCAAGTTACCTTTAGGATGCTACGGCAGCTCAAATGCGGGGCCAACTAATTCAATCTGCAGAAATTCTCTGATGGAGAAAAAGTTTGACGTTGCTGTTGAAGGTTAAGTAAAATATAGTTATAAAAATAAAGGAGAGTTAACAATTTGAGCCAAGAGGGGGGGTCAATTCAAAACCACACAATTTTTAAGAAATAACAGTTATTGCAATATAATTGAACTCATGACACATATGATTAGTTGCAAGAGATGAAATAGTTGAGGTTATGCGGGCAGGCATAAAAAATAGAGATTTCATTGTAAACAAAATGGAGGATCCAATGAAGAATATTGTTAGTAATGTTAATGTGTACATAAAGCTCTGTTCCTAAAAAATAAAATCTCTTTTTATAGTACATAGCAGATGACCAAAATTTTAATGGAAAATATTAAAAATAGTTTTAGAATCATTGAAAATATAATTTACCAGTCATTTGATTTTGTCCTGCTGAGGCGGTAGATGAGATTTTACAGTAGGAAATTTGGGTATCCTATTGATACACATTTTTAAAATATCACATTTTTTTCAGAATCTCCAAAGCTCATGTTTCACTGATGCTAGAAAGTCATATTAACTGCTCTCTAACATACACAGTGTATGAATACTAATTCACCATCAAATACTACTTGTAGCCTTACTATATATAGATGATGCATAAGAAGAAAAGATGAATTAAAAACCAGCATTGTTACTAAAAAGCTTTAAATCTACTCTCTGCATGTATATCTAGCTACAAAACAAACCAGATTATGGTAAGGCCAATGGAAAGTTTCAAAGAGTTGCATTAATTCAAATAGTAAACACACAAACACACACACACACTAGATTCTTGAAAAACAGACACGATAACATTATAGGGAGAGCAAAATGACAGAGAGTAGACAGCATCAACATCCATCCCTCCATATCAACATGAAAAAAAGTAATAATAGTAAGAATCGACATTATCAGAATTCTGAAAGCAATCAAAGTTTTACAGCCAAGCACATGATGAATCAAGGAAAAAGGAAACTTAGAAATGATGGGAAAGTTTTGTGGCATTTTTACTTGCCTTTTTCCTACATCCTCTCCAGATCATCAGCTGTCTTGAAAGCAGCATCACATGTTCCTGGTGTGGTGCCCTGGTCTCTAGTTCTAGAGGAATATTGCAGCACTTATTTGCAATTTATTGGCTTTTCTCTTCTAACCTGTTCAGGGACTATCTGGCGCACTAATAACAAGGTACTTTTCTCTGTTTCATCTAATGAGTAACTCACTCAGGGTGGAAGAGCAGTACATATTACATGAAAACATTGTTAGGCAAATGGAAAACTAACAGCTATCCAGGGCAGAAGATTACATTTGAGGTATACAATACACCACATATAGCTTGAAAGGAAAATCTGAGGAGAAAGTTTCTTCAGAATATCAGAGCATTCAAAAGCACCTGTGTGCACTAGGGACTTTAAAAAGTCATACATTTTCTTAGGATAATACGCATTGACAAAAAAAGACCAAACAAACAAACAAACAAAAAAAAACACCAAGTTTTTATAGCTGGCTGATTTCTGTTAAACAGGCCTGAGAAATCAGAAATCATGGTATCTTTAGGTAGAATGGGGTGACCGAGAGAAACGCATGCATTGTGCAGGAGACAACTGTTATACATTGGGGAATTTGAAGGTTTGCACAACACAGACCAACAAAGCAGAGTGTGCAGTCTCCGGGTAGACGCGTCTAAGAAATAAGAAATTATTTCGTTGGAAGAGGGTAAGCTTTTAGTTCCAATAGAGTTCCATAGAGAAACACATGCATTCCCTCAGAGAAAGATGGCAGAAAGGGGGCACTTCAGCTGTTTGCATACCTTAGGGAAACAAAGCAGAGTGTGTGGTGTCTCTAGTCAAACAGCGCTGAGGAGTTACAAGTCAGGTTAACTGTAGGCCGACTGGAGTCACAAAGAGAAACCCATGCATTCTCCAGGAGACAACTGCTAGACATTGGGGAATTTAAAGGTTTGCACAACTTTGGCTACAAAGCAGTGTGTTCAGTCTCCGGGCAGTAGCGCCTAGGAAACAAGAAGTCATTTCGTTGGAAGAGGGTAGCCTTTTAGTCCAATAGAGTGATATAGAGAAACGCATGCATTCTCCAGGAGACAACTGCTAGACATTGGGCAATTTAAAGGTTTCCCCAACTTAAACAAAGAAAGCAGAGTGTGCAGTCTCTGGGTAGACGCGTCTAAGAAATAATACGTTATTTCATTGGAAGAGGATAAGCTTTTAGTTCCAATAGAGATACAGAGATAAACACATGCATTAACTCATAGGAAGCTGGCAGTCTGGGCATTTCAGGGGCTTGCATACCTTTAGAAAACTAAGCAGTGTGTGGAGTGTCTCTAGTCAAACA